>CM056394.1:15398941-15613941 GCA_029718625.1 Synaphobranchus kaupii
CCTAGCCCTCTCACCCTCTCATCCTCTCACCCCCTCACCCCCTCACCCTCTCGCCCCCTCACCCTCTCACCCTCTCATCCCCTCACCCTCTCACCCCCTCATCCTCTCATCCTCTCACCCCCTTACCCTCTCACCCTCTCATCCCCTCACCCTCTCACCCCCTAGCCCTCTCACCCCCTCACCCTCTCACCCTCTCACCCCCTCACCCTCTCATCCTCTCACCCCCTCATCCTCTCACCCTCTCACCCTCTCACCCCCTCATCCTCTCACCCCCCTAGCCCTCTCACCCCCTCACCCTCTCACCCTCTCATCCCCTCACCCTCTCATCCCCTCACCCTCTCACCCCCTCATCCTCTCACCCCCTAGCCCTCTCACCCTCTCACCCTCTCACCCTCTCATCCCCTCACCCTCTCACCCCCTAGCCCTCTCGCCCACTCACCCTCTCACCCCCTAGCCCTCTCGCCCACTCACCCTCTCACCCCCTAGCCCTCTCGCCCCCCTCACCCTCTCACCCCCTAGCCCTCTCGCCCACTCACCCTCTCACCCCCTAGCCCTCTCGCCCCCTCACCCTCTCACCCCCTAGCCCTCTCGCCCACTCACCCTCTCACCCTCTCACCCCCTAGCCCTCTCGCCCACTCACCCTCTCACCCCCTCACCCTCTCACCCTCTCACCCTCTCACCCCCTAGCCCCCTAGCCCTCTCGCCCACTCATCCCCTCACCCTCTCACCCCCTAGCCCCCTAGCCCTCTCGCCCTATCACCCCCTCACCCCCTAGCCCTCTCACCCTCTCACCCCCTAGCCCCCTAGCCCTCTCGCCCACTCATCCCCTCACCCTCTCACCCCCTAGCCCCCTAGCCCTCTCGCCCACTCATCCCCTCACCCTCTCACCCTCTCATCCCTCACCCTCTCACCCCCCTAGCCCCCTAGCCCTCTCGCCCACTCATCCCCTCACCCTCTCATCCCCTCACCCTCTCACCCCCTAGCCCTCTCGCCCACTCACCCCCTCACCCTCTCATCCCCTCACCCTCTCACCCCCTCACCCCCTAGCCCTCTCGCCCACTCATCCCCTCACCCTCTCATCCCCTCACCCTCTCACCCCCTAGCCCCCTAGCCCTCTCGCCCACTCATCCCCTCACCCTCTCATCCCCTCACCCTCTCACCCCCTAGCCCTCTCACCCTCTCACCCTCTCACCCCCTAGCCCCCTAGCCCTCTCGCCCACTCATCCCCTCACCCTCTCACCCCCTAGCCCCCTAGCCCTCTCGCCCACTCATCCCCTCACCCTCTCACCCTCTCATCCCCTCACCCTCTCACCCCCTAGCCCCCTAGCCCTCTCGCCCACTCATCCCCTCACCCTCTCATCCCCTCACCCTCTCACCCCCTAGCCCTCTCACCCTCTCACCCTCTCACCCCCTAGCCCCCTAGCCCTCTCGCCCACTCATCCCCTCACCCTCTCACCCCCTAGCCCCCTAGCCCTCTCGCCCACTCATCCCCTCACCCTCTCACCCTCTCATCCCCTCACCCTCTCACCCCCTAGCCCCCTAGCCCTCTCGCCCTATCACCCCCTCACCCCCTCACCCCCTAGCCCTCCACCCTCTCACCCTCTCACCCCCTAGCCCCCTAGCCCTCTCGCCCACTCATCCCCTCACCCTCTCACCCCCTAGCCCCCTAGCCCTCTCGCCCACTCATCCCCTCACCCTCTCACCCTCTCATCCCCTCACCCTCTCACCCCCTAGCCCCCTAGCCCTCTCGCCCACTCATCCCCCTCACCCTCTCATCCCCTCACCCTCTCACCCCCCTAGCCCTCTCGCCCACTCACCCCCTCACCCTCTCATCCCCTCACCCTCTCACCCCCTAGCCCTCTCGCCCACTCATCCCCTCACCCTCTCATCCCCTCACCCTCTTACCCCCTAGCCCCCTAGCCCTCTCGCCCACTCATCCCCTCACCCTCTCATCCCCTCACCCTCTCACCCCCTAGCCCTCTCGCCCACTCACCCTCTCACCCTCTCACCCCCTCACCCCCTCACCCCCTAGCCCTCTCGCCCACTCATCCCCTCACCCTCTCATCCCCTCACCCTCTCACCCCCTAGCCCTCTCGCCCACTTCACCCTCTCACCCCCTAGCCCTCTCGCCCACTCACCCCCTCACCCCCTCACCCTCTCACCCCCCTCACCCTCTCTCCCTCTCACCCTCTCACCCCCTAGCCCTCTCGCCCACTCACCCCCTCACCCCCCTCACCCTCTCACCCTCTCACCCCCTCATCCTCTCACCCCCTCACCCTCTCACCCTCTCACCCCCTCACCCCCTAGCCCTCTCGCCCACTCATCCCCTCACCCTCTCATCCCCTCACCCTCTCACCCCCTAGCCCTCTCGCCCACTCACCCTCTCACCCCCTAGCCCTCTCACCCCCCTCACCCTCTCACCCTCTCACCCTCTCTCCCTCTCACCCTCTCACCCCCTAGCCCTCTCGCCCACTCACCCCCCTCACCCCCCTCACCCTCTCACCCTCTCACCCCCTCATCCTCTCACCCCCTCATCCTCTCACCCCCTCACCCTCTCACCCCCCTCACCCTCTCACCCTCTCACCCCCTCATCCTCTCACCCCCTCACCCTCTCACCCCCTAGCCCTCTCGCCCCCTCACCCCCTAGCCCTCTCGCCCACTCACCCCCTCACCCCCTCACCCTCTCACCCTCTCACCCTCTCAACCCCTCACCCTCTCACCCCCTCATCCTCTCACCCCCTCATCCTCTCATCCCCTCACCCTCTCACCCTCTCACCCCCTCATCCTCTCACCCCCTCACCCTCTCACCCACTCACCCCCTCACCCCCTCACCCTCTCACCCCCTAGCCCTCTCGCCCACTCACCCCCCTCACCCCCTCACCCTCTCACCCTCTCACCCCCTCACCCTCTCTCCCTCTCACCCTCTCACCCTCTCATCCCCTCATCCTCTCACCCTCTCACCCCCTCACCCTCTCACCCTCTCACCCCCTCATCCTCTCACCCTCTCATCCCCTCACCCTCTCACCCTCTCACCCTCACCCCCTCACCCTCTCACCCCCTCACCCTCTCACCCTCTCCCCCCTCACCCTCTCGCCCCCTCACCCTCTCATCCCCTAGCCCTCTCGCCCACTCACCCTCTCACCCTCTCACCCCCTAGCCCTCTCGCCCACTCACCCTCTCATCCCCTCACCCTCTCACCCTCTCATCCCCTCACCCTCTCACCCTCTCACCCCCTCATCCTCTCACCCTCTCACCCTCTCACCCCCTCACCCTCTCGCCCCCTCACCCTCTCACCCCCTCACCCCCTCACCATCTCACCCCCTCACCCCCTCACCCCCTCGCCCTCCTCGCCCACTCACCCTCTCACCCTCTCACCCTCTCATCCCCTCACCCTCTCGCCCCCTCACCCTCTCATCCCCTAGCCCTCTCGCCCACTCACCCTCTCACCCCCCTAGCCCTCTCACCCCCCTCATCCTCTCACCCCCTCATCCTCTCACCCCCTCACCCTCTCACCCTCTCATCCCCTCACCCTCTCACCCCCTCACCCTCTCACCCCCTCACCCTCTCGCCCCCTCACCTCTCACCCCCCTCACCCTCTCACCCCCTCACCCTCTCACCCTCTCACCCCCCTCACCCCCCTCATCCTCTCACCCTCTCACCCCCTAGCCCTCTCACCCTCTCACCCCCTCATCCTCTCACCCCCTCACCCTCTCACCCCCTCATCCTCTCACCCCCTCACGCTCTCACCCTCTCACCCCCCTCACCCTCTCACCCTCTCACGCTCTCATCCCCTCACCCTCTCACCCCCTCACGCTCTCACCCTCTCACCCCCTCACCCTCTCACCCCCTCACCCTCTCACCCCCCTCATCCTCTCACCCCCTCATCCCCTCATCCTCTCACCCCCTCACCCCCTCACCCCCTCACCCCCTCATCCCCTCACCCCCCTCACCCCCTCACCCTCTCACCCCCTCACCCTCTCACCCCCTCATCCTCTCACCCCTTCACCCTCTCACCCCCTCACCCCCTCACGCTCTCACCCTCTCACCCCCTCACCCTCTCACCCTCTCACGCTCTCATCCCCTCACCCTCTCACCCCCTCACGCTCTCACCCTCTCACCCCCTCACCCTCTCACCCTCTCACCCCCTCACCCTCTCACCCCCTCATCCCCTCACCCCCTCATCCTCTCACCCCCTCATCCCCTCACCCCCTCACCCTCTCACCCCCTCACCCCCTCACCCTCTCACCCCCTCATCCTCTCATCCCCTCATCCCCTCACCCCCTCACCCTCTCACCCCCTCACCCCCTCACCCCCTCATCCTCTCACCCCCTCACACCCTCACCCCCTCACCCCCTCACCCCCTCATCCTCTCACCCCCTCATCCCCTCACCCCCTCACCCTCTCACCCCCTCACCCCCTCACGCTCTCACGCTCTCACCCTCTCACCCCCTCACCCTCTCACCCTCTCACGCTCTCATCCTCTCACCCCCTCACCCTCTCACCCCCTCACCCTCTCACCCCCTCACCCTCTCACCCTCTCACCCCCTCACCATCTCACCCCCTCACCCTCTCACCCCCTCGCCCTCTCACCATGCAGTACCAAAACAATAATCCTCCCTGCAGTCTGAACACTAACTTCATTAGCTCCACCAGATTTTAACTAATGCAAACTAATGCAGCTGATCTACACATTTCCTCCTGGTGACTGAAACTGATTATAATGAAACGGAAGCCAGTTTGGCAGTGTAATCTGTATGAGGCCACTGCTTACTGTCTCTAAGGGTTACAGCTGCTTTAACGTAGTCACTCAAACTCTCTTCCTCTCCTCCGTCCAGACCACCGGCACTCCTCCCATCACATCCACCACCCGCTGTCCAAACACCTGTCCCCTGACGGACGAAAGAAGAAGGGAAACAAGAAGAAGAAAGGAACGGGACGGAGGAGTGGATCGGCGAGCAGCGGCGCCGCCACAATCGAAGAGGATGAGGAGGAAGACGAGGGCGAGGAAGAGTCCTACAGCCAGCATGATGTGGAGGGGCACGAGACCACACCCACGCCTGATACCGACACTGACACCCAGACTGGGGAGGTGCAGGTACAGTTAAATGCGTCAACACGTAAGCACAAAGTCACAGTCAGTGCGCCAACACATAAGCACAAAGTCACAGTCAATGCATCAACACATAAGTACAAAGTCACAGTCAATGCGCCAACGCGTAAGCACAAAGTCACAGTCAATGCGCCAACGCGTAAGCACAAAGTCACAGTCAATGCGCCAACACATAAGCACAAAGTCACAGTCAATGCATCAACACTTAAGTACAAAGTCACAGTCAATGCGCCAACGCGTAAGCACAAAGTCACAGTCAATGTGCCAGCACGTAAGCAAACAGTCAATGAGCCAACACATAAGCACAAAGTCACAGTCAATGTGCCAGCACGTAAGCACACAGTCAGTGCGCCAACACATAAGCACAAAGTCACAGTCAATATGCCAACATATAAGAAAGGTCAATGAACTGACATGCAAACTCACAGGAATGGTCAAATGCACAAACCCTAAAGCAGAAGAACACTAGAACATATTGAAAGTCACGCTCCAATGCACTAGGACACACACACACACACACACACATACACACACACACTGAGGGACAATTTATATTTGTACAGATTTGACTGAGCCTCTGAAAGACTTAAACTCAACAAGACTGAAACTAATAGCCAAGACACAGTAAACCTTGCAAAGTAACATGGAGATTCACTCATAAGTAGCCTGAAGTAGTGAGGTAGTTTGACAAGGTTTACTATAGTTCAGTGGAACTGAAATTCAACAGTATTTCGAGTTCACTAGCAGGGCAAGGTGCCAACTAAATTTATTATCTAGGTAGAATAACACCTTTAACACATTCTGACACATTAACACTGAACCAGCAGTTAATCCGGTCTCCATGACAACCTGTCTCCACAGGGACTGAACGCTGGTTTTACTAGCCGTGTTCCTGTTTGGAATTGTAACAGGAATTCTTTGGTTTTGGTCTAGGTCTTAGTTTTGTGTATGCAGAGTCACTGATGTTTAAATCTCATCCCATTAACTGTGCCCTGTATTGTAGCCTATCCCCGTGCAAATAAACAAAATGTCAGTTAATCTTAAAGTGGCACTGAACCAACAATGAGTTTTGGAATAGCTTTTTGTGAATTGATTGGATCTGTTCTTGACAGTGATCTTGACCTATTAAACAAATAATAGTAATTTGGGAGCAGCGACCTCAAACTTAATGTCCTGCGTCCCTTTCCCTACCCCCCCCCCCCCAGTTCTTTGTTTCAGAAGAAGACCACTCTTCCTCCTCAGCCAGTAAGTCTGGCACCTGTACCCCCCCCCCGCCGACTGGATGTTGTGCCTGAATCAGCCCTGAGCGCGGGGAACACCCCGGAAGATGCCACGCCCACAGAGTGAGTCCCCAACACACCTGCACACACACACACACACACACACAGCACACGCACGCACACAAACACATACACACATACACGCACATGCGCTTACGCACAAACACACACACACCTACACACACACACCTACACACACACACACACACACACACATGCACACAGCACACAGCACACGCACGCACACACACACATACACGCACATGCGCTTACGCACAAACACACACATACACACACACACACACACACACATGCACACAGCACACGCACAAACACGCACACACACACATACACGTACATGCGCTTACGCACAAACACACACATACACACACACACACACACATGCACACAGCACACGCACAAACACGCACACACACACATACATGTACATGCGCTCACACACAAACACACACACACACACACACACACATACATGCATACACGCACATGCGCTTACGCACAAACACACACACACCTACACACACACACACACACACACGCACAAACACGCACGCACACACACACATACACGTACATGCGCTCACGCACAAACACACACACACACACACACATACACGCACGTGTGCTCGCGCACAAACACACACACACATACACAGGCACATGTGCTCACGCACAAACACACACGCACATGCACGCACATGCCCACACAGTCACACACCGCACACACAGACACACATACACGTACATGCGCTCACGCACACACACGCACACACATATACACACACACACTCTGGCCCTCGCTCAGCTCATGACATGACCTCTTGCACCAGCTGCTAACTCTTAGCATTTCCCCTTCTTGCGACGTTGTGCCGAGGCTGTAACAACGTCACCAGCTTGCGTAGAGCAAGGCTCCGAGAGAGGCCTGTTTGTCAGCTGGGGTACGTTGCCATGAACCAGGTATCCAGAGAGCCTGCTGGAGACTGCTCCCCTGAGCCATATTTCTCTGTCTTCAAGAACAATACCCCCCCCCCAACGCTTTCTTTATATCTCTCCCTCTACCTCCCTCACTCGCTCTCTCAAACTGTCTCTTCTGCACAGGGCCGATTACAGCCCGCTCACATATATATACCTCCATCTTTCCCCGTATCCATCCTCTCCTCCTCTCCTCTCCTCTCTCTCACCTCTCTTATCTCTTGAGCTCTCAATCCCGTTGGATCGTACAGTAAAGTCCAGCGGGAGACAAAAAGGCTAGGCTATAGCGACCTGCGTGGGGACATAGCGAAGCTTAGTTACCGCTGTCGCAGCGACGCCTGAGACACCCGTGAGTCAAGCAGCCGGAGGGTCCAGCGCGTTCCCGTGTGAGTACCAGCGCTCAGGGGTTTTGATAACGAGGCGGCGAGTTTGAACACATCGCTGCAGCTCTGGGGATCTCTCCCCTGGCAGGGAGGGGCGGTTGTGTGGCAGGTGCAGGGAGACTTGCCTTCGTATCCAGTCTGAAGCTGACAGCTGCGTCTGGCGTGAGCTCGAGTGAGTTCATGAACGGCGTCGCCAGGAGGTACAGGCACATGTTGGGCGCCACTGTGTGGCTGAGTATCGCTGGCAGTGACCTGTCCGTCTGGGTGCAGGCAAGGTGCCTACCGAAACTAGCCGTGGTTCGTCCCGTAGGACTCTCAGCCTCCGTCAGCGTTGGCTCAGTCAGAATTTGCTGCATTTGATGTAACCGTTGTGTCTCTCCCCCTCGCAGCGAACAAGACGTGGGCCCGGCCCACCACAAAGGGAGCAACGGGGTGTCCTGCCCCGCCCCCCGCGCCCCCCGCCTCGCCGCGCTCCCTGGGCTCGGCCAGCCCCCCCTCCCGCGGCTCCGCTCCCTCCGGCTCCAAACCCGGCCTGGCGGGGCGCAGCTACGACCTGCAGGAGCGCCGTCGAACCGGCAACATGACGGGCGCCGAGCAGGCCAAGTACCAGCGCATCCCCACGGACGAGAGCGAGGCGCAGACGCTCGCCAGCGCCGACCTGGACGGGATCAAGAGTGAGTCGGGGCGGGGGGGGGGGGGGTCGCTGTTACGCCACCGTCTTCCTTACAGTTCTGCAGAAAGTAGTCAGGGCAACAAAATATATTTTACTGGCTTCCAATAAGTGCCCTTGCTTTACTCACATTACATGACACGTTTTGTTTACCTTTCTCTGGAGAAACTAGATTGTCATTTCAAAATGGGGAAGATGGTCACGTGATTGACGGGGCGGAGTCACGCGGCGAAAGCAACGATTGGCTGAGACAAAAAAAAATAGTTCTTTCTGTAACCCCTGAAGTTTCACCTCTCTGTGGTTGGGACCACTGTAACCAAATGTCACGTAGTCAGGACATGTACTAAGGTTTTCACATTGTCGTTGTCATGTGAAAACGTGGTCCCAGAAGGAACTGGGTCGATGACTCATTCGTATCCTAGACTGTCAGAACCTTTTTTGACTTGTATATTGAACCAGTTTTTTGACCCATGAAACAAGCTGACAAGCTGCAGTTCCAAGCTCTTTGTCCTTGGGGTGTTACATTAGGAGGCTCCTTAGGGACGACCATACTTTTGTATTGTCACCATTGTTTTAGATAAGTTACTGTATGTATAGAATAAGTATAGAAAACAATGAAAATAGCATCTTTGACTCAAAATGTGATAAAATAATAGAGCCAAGCTCTTTGCTTGTCACGTTCTGGTTTCTTCACTCTCTGTAAAAATTGAGTTTTCAATCTGTCACAACAACTGCATCCTGCAGCGCAGATTAATTTAGTACTTTCAGGTGAAGTTTAAAGTAAATTTAAATACATCTGAGAATGCAACAGTTTTTGTGGACTTCAAAGGCCACGTTATTCCTGGTGATTTCAGCATTCTCATAAGTTTACTACAGTCCTGGAGTAGCCTACCTCAGTCTAGAGCAGCATAGAAACTTGCTAAGAAATTATGAATCCTATTTTAAGGGAGACTTTGTTTGGATTCAAGACCTTTTTTTCCCTGGTCTGATTTTTTTTAAAACTATATGAATGTGAGTAATCAATGCACAGAAAAATATGCCCGTTATTAATCTTTAAAAGTAGGCAAAGGCTGTGCCTTTCGAGAACTGCATTTCCTCTTCTCGCATTTAAATCTTTCATTCGATTTTATCTGCGCAATACATTTTGTAGGAATGTCAACCCTTTGAAAGAGAGTCAGAGCTGCCCACCACATCTGTCCTCCTCTGATTCCCTTTTGTTTGCCTCGTGTTCACACGCAGTTGTTTGCGTGCCTCTTGCGAGACGCCAGCAGAACAAAAGACGGCTTTGACACAAGGGGACGTAGTGTGGTCTAAGGAGCAAAAAAACATTTCAAACACATTTCAAATACTTCTTCAGGACAGAACCCAGGCATAGAGGCAGAGTCGAGGCTTAAGTGAGTACTGTATGATAAGTCTATGTGCGAATGCTACTCCGCTGTGGCGGTGCTTCGATCTGAAAGAGATCAACCTGTGTGTGTGTGTGTGTGTGTGTGTGTGTGTGTGTGTGTGTGTGTGTGTGTGTGTGTGTGTGTGTGTGTGTGTGTGTGTGTGTGTGTGTGTGTGTGTGTGTGTGTGTGTGTGTGTGTGTGTGTGTGTGTGTGTGTGTGTGTGATTGTGTCCGTCGTGCGATTGACGTGCGGAGCCTGAAAACTCCGACCCCCTGCAGACGGAGAGTGTGCGCTTAGCTTCGTTTGCCAGCTGAACTTTTAAAGCCGCGTTTTTAATTAACTTCCACCAGCCTAACGTCCCTCCCACTGGCGCTTTTACACCAGGGCTCAGCAATTAATCAAGCGCTTCCATTGTGTCCCTTTATAACCTGACCGAGTGAAGCCGCTAGGTCACTGGCGAGCGTCCCATGGTTTTAATCGGAGCGGAGGTGGGAATGCTTTGAAGAGAGCGGGATGAAAGGGAATACCGCGGACCCGTGATGACGACGCGTCGCTCACCGGTCCGTATTTCAGGGACGGACGTCGTGTGAGTGGCGGGACACTGCTGCTCTCTGACGTCCGGGCCACCTCCCCCCAAAAACCGCAGGGGGGCTTGGCTGTTACGTAAACGGGGCTGATCTTCTCAGCCGAAAATTGTTTTTGTCAGCGAGTGAAACCAACAGGCGGGGGTAATTCCATTAGCCGTTCCCAGATTTCCATCAGCCCGATGCCCTGGAACCGCGCCCACGTCGGTTAACTGTTAACTGTCGTCCTGAAGTATAAGTGAAGCTTTGCTACGCTGAAATCTGTTCGCTGCAATGTGTCGATAAAGCGTGACGTGATTGGTGCTTAAAATGACCTTGTCATTATGGTATTTAAAACACAACACAGAATGCATTAGCATACAGAAAGACTGATCTGAGATCAGTTAACTCTCACCACTTTGAATTGAACTGCTTCAGAGTCATTGTGAAGGTGCACTTTATCCAATATAGGGCCTGTAGAAATGGGTTGAATTCAGCCCTCTTTCCTCTCCTGAAAGGGGCTTATGTTACACTGACCACTGACTGCTAAAAAAGTCTGTCTTAACAAGTGTTGTAGTCTTGTAATGTGACTTAAAATCTTATTTTCGTCTCTCAAGCAGAAAATTTGCCTGTCTTAAGTTACGTTTTGCTTGACAAGTGAATTCCCTGTTGGCAAATCTTGAAATGAGTAAAACTGTCTCACTTCATTGGCAATCTTTTTGTCTTATTTAGCAAAAAAGTAGATTTTAGATTTTTAAAGAAGATTTTAAGTCTAAATGTGAAGTCCCCCCCAGCTCGTTCCTCTCAAAACAGGTCCAGGTTCCTTCAGCACTTGGCCAATTGGAAATCAGGGAAGGGGAGCCAATTTCTTTGCCCTGATTGGCTGAGATTCAGTCTGTGGGATGAGGTCTTGGCTAAGGCAGAGAGTTGAGGGGGAGGTGCATTCATGTGTTTATGTCCATCTCGAAAAAACAAACGCTTTAAGGAGATTAATCTGTTGGAGCTCACAGATTGTTGAATTGTTTCCATGACAAAGCGAAACCCACGCCCATATTTCTGTAGTTGCTCCAGCTCCCCTACGATTTCCAGTCCTCTTCGATTCAGTCTGATAATGATGATTTATTTCACAGTCGTCGCTGAGGTGAGAGATGACAGTTTCTTCATCAGAGGCCAAAGATGGAAAATTAATCACGTGGCCTTGATCACTTCACCTCACCTTTTTCAAGCACATTTTAATTAGCGCCACCTGACACCTGTCAGTGTTGTGAGCAGTACTGGGAATTCAGTTTGAGAAAGAAAAAAAAAGCCCATTATGGGAAATTGTGTGCTCTCTTGAGAATGGGCGTGGTCCACTAACACTGCCCATTAGCTTGTAGCTAACTGGGTCTTGCCCAGGTTTGAAGCGATATAGATGGAGAGACGGAGGGTTAGCTATTTTTTCATACATTATATTGATGTTTTCAGCTGGTGAAAGGGATGAAGATATTTAATATTTATTAGAAAGGTTGGTTTTGGTTCCGCCCCCCCCTGGTCCTGATCTTTGTCCAGTTGTGTCATCACAGATCTGTGAAACCTGACCATGTTTTTTTTTTTTTTGCTCGCTCTATTGCACTGATTGTGGCCTGCGTCCATTCTATGCTCTGTCCATGTTCTGATGGTTTTCTCTCTCTCTCTCTCTCTCTTTCTCTCTCTCTTTCTCTGTGTCTCTCCCCCTCTCTCTCTCTCTATCCCCCAGGTCACCGTTTTGAGGATGTCCCCGGCGTGCGGCGTCATCTGGTCAGGAAGAGCACCAAGGGCCAAGTGGTGCACATCAGCAAGGACCACAAGGAGCCCAGCACCCGCACCCGAAAACTTGACCGTACCCCACATGAGGTAAGGGCTACAGCACCCGAAGCCCAAAACTTGACCGTACCCCACATGAGGTAAGGGCTACAGCACCCGAAGCCCAAAACTGGACCGTACCCCACATGAGGTGAGGGCTCCACAGCTGCCCTGAAGCTGGTGAGGTCCGAACCCCGTGGGTGCCTGTGTGCCAGATCTGCTCGCACATGAGCAGTATTGTTGAGATTGTCCACACATATCCTATTTGTCACGAACCAGTGTCCTACAGGTAGCCTTTGGCATAATACAAGTGGGCAGCAGCCATCAACCTAGGCCCAGATAAAGTGCAACAGGCCTGTATCGCTGCGACAATGATGTTGCGTTATTACAACATTACATTAACATTATGAGAACATTGAGTTTGAGTGAACATCATAGGACTGTGGCCTGGTGATGTGTGTGAAAGTTGTTGACCTGAAGGAATGGCCGGTTTTAGTGAGCAGCTCCTGTCCATCCCCATTGAGCACCGGTTTCATGCCTCTGAATTTCCCTATAAGAATGGAATGAAACCAAAATATTTTCTTCCTCCTCCCCTGTTTTCGTCCTCCACCCCTGTTTTGGCTCCCCACACATTCCCCCCTGTTCTTTAAGAGGGAAAGGGTGATGGAGCGCGGTTAAAAATGAATGAAAGACGTCTTACCTTTCAGCGTAAAAGAAAGGAAAGCTTAGGCAACCGGACACCGGGGTCTCCAGCAGGCCGCAATCAGCGAGCCGATGTTTTATTAACGGGGCATGTTTCCGCTGGGGTCAGGGGGCGGAGCTTTAACAGCGCCAGGGTTGAGGGAGCGGGGCGTGTTCGACCGCGCCCCTCCGAGACCACGGTAGCGTCCGACACCCCCCGCGCCTCCATTTCTCGTTCCCTCAGCGACCGGCTCGGTTCCGCTCGTCCTCGTTGCCGGGCAGAATGGTCCTGCTGGATTTCACCGGCCGTTTGGCCCGTCGTCAGAAGGTGAGGCCGTGGCGGGAGCTCCGGAGGGGCGCGCGTACGTTACCGTGCCGACCAGTGAGCGACTGAGTGTGTGGTGAACCTTAGCTCACACCTAACTCCGTTCAGGCACCGTAACTCCACACGTGTGTGTGTGTGTGTGTGTGTGTGTGAGAGCTGAGTGATTAATGCTAATGCTAACGGAAAGAACCTGGTTTCCTCCACCATGTGCATGCGGGCGTGTGTGGGGATGTTGACAGAGCAACTGTACGCACGTTTGTCATGCACATAGTGTACGGTTAATTATTCATTGTCTACTTAAAGTGGTATTTAAGGGGACCGGGTTCGGGATTGCATCTTTGTTGTAGTTATTGTTTTCACAGGTTCACCGTACAAATGGCTATGATTGTGAGTGGTGTTGACTGGAAAGAAATGTCAGTGGGGACTCTTGGAGTTAGTGTAATTTCTGAGGTTTCAGTCAGTGTACTTTGTGAGTGTACATGTCTACTTGTTTCTGAGTATGCTCTGCCTGTGAGTACTGTTAGTGTGTTTACAAACACACAAACAGACGTGTTCACTGTTGTTGAATTACATTTGATGCCTCTTCATCATGGAACACATGAGTTTATCAAACCAGAGCTGACCAGTAGAGCAGAAAAGCAGAGAAACATCTAGAATCTGTGTGCTTTCCCCGCTGTATTTTACTTGCAGGAGTGGTCAACGCAATAATGCAATAGAAAGGAAAGCCAAGACAGAGAGAAGGGTCAAGGAGCCAGTGACCCGGCAGTAATTCAGAAATCTAATTGGTGTCCAGTGTTGTAGGGTTGGGTGTGTCTCGTTGCATTAATGGGAAAGTCAGAGCCTCGCCTTTTCGCGGTGCGTGAGAGAGACGAGATTGGAATTTTCTCAGGTGGCTCACTGTGACACCTGACTCAACAGGACCAAATTGCATTTCTGAAGATTACATTTAGGACGTTATCACTGTTGAGCAGGAATATTCTTCGGGTTTAACTCATCAGTAAAGGTCTTTAGCCTATAGAAATGTGCCTATAACATTGTGCTGTTGTTCACGCGGTATCTCCTAACCTTTAAGTGTGTGTGCATGGTGTGCATACTCTATACCCTTCAAATGATTGTACTCGATGTCGACTTGACTTTCATATTGTCACACAAGCAAAAATAATAAAAATTTAAGAAATGTGACTCACAGTGATTGTGCAGAGCTCAAGTTCAAAAGAGTACAAGATGATTCCACCTCTACAGTTCCTTGACCACCATATCTCTCTCTCTCTCTCTCTTTCTCTCTCTCTCTCTCTCTCTCTCTCATTCCATTTTCCCTCCTCTGCTTCATGGTTTTGCTTTCTGCCTTTCCTTCCATGTACGCGTACACGCGTGCGCACGTTTGCGTGTGCGTGTACCTGTGTTGCGTGTGCGCGCCTGTGTTTCCCAGGTCTTCGTGGAGCTGAACGAGCTGATCATGGATAAGAACCAGGAGATGCAGTGGCGGGAGACGGCTCGCTGGATCAAGTTTGAGGAGGACGTGGAGGAGGAGACGGACCGCTGGGGCAAGCCTCACGTGGCCTCCCTCAGCTTCCGTAGCCTGCTGGAGCTCCGCAAGACCATCTCTCATGGTGAGGAGGAGAGAGGGGAGGCCAAGAGTAGAGCAGGGCTCTTCAGCTAGGCTGTCTCTCTCATGGTGAGGAGCAGAGAGGAGGAGAGAGGGGAGGCCAGGAGTAGAGCACGGCTCTTCAGCTAGACCGTCTCTCACACGGTGAGGAGCAGAGAGGAGGAGAGAGGGAGGCTGTCTCTCTCACAGTGAGGAGGAGAGAGGGAGGCCGTCTCTCACGGTGAGGAGGAGAGAGGGAGGCCGTCTCTCACAGTGAGGAGGAGAGAGGGAGGCCGTCTCTCACACAGTGAGGAGCAGAGAGGAGGAGAGAGGGAGGCTGTCTCTCACACGGTGAGGAGGAGAGAGGGAGGCCGTCTCTCACGGTGAGGAGGAGAGGAAGGATCGGGATTAGAGCAGTCCAGGAAGCTGTTAATGGCGTTGAGCCTTACCCTGCTAGACTCTTCAGCTAGGGGACCAGATTATATTTGAGGACTGTGCATATGGTTCAAACATTTTCCAATCTATTCCTACTATTTATAAAATAATGATGAATAAAATATATAGCACATACTATACGTGTAAACAAATGATATGCATAAAATGTGCATAGCTGCTGCTCTGTCAATGTCCTGTCACTCATGGGCACTATGCTGACCACTGTGGAAATGCTGACTTGGACCTTTTTTATTTTTGTGCAAATGAATAATACTGTTTTTTGTTCCTCAGTGATCAAAGGGCCAAGAGTAAGCCACCAGTTGAGGAGCCTTGGTGTAGAGAGAGCAGGTGGAAGAAGAGGGTGAGAGAGACAGACAGAGATTGAAAGGAAGATATTTAAGGACAGATGAGGCAAGCTGGACTAATCAGAAGATATTGGGAATTGGGGGGATTGTGACCCGTTAGCCAGGTATCAGCCTGCAAGTCATCTGACCGACTGATGCCCTGAGTGCTCTATTGTGTTTGTCTGCTGCCGTACGGTTACCTCTGTGACCCAGCCTGACGTGACCATTTTGCACCCCCAGGGGCAGTCCTCCTGGACCTAGACCAGAAGTCCCTGCCTGGAATCGCGCACCAGGTGGTGGAGCAGATGATTATCTCGGACCAGATCAAGGCGGAGGACCGTGCCAACGTCCTTCGGGCCCTGCTCGTGAAGCACAGGTGGGCGGGAATCCCCGTCTCCACCGCAGCTCCACCCTGTTTACCATGACTCTGGGGCTCCTGAAGGCTGTCCTACAGCAGGGTGTCAAACTAAATTCTCAGCGTCTACAGGGTTTTGTTGTTTTCCTTTCGATCTGCTGCCAATTAATGCCTCGAGAACAAGGTGTGTGGATTCTTTGGCCAATCAATGACTTAAATCAACCACTGGTGCCAAGAACACCCCGAAAACCAGCAGATGCTGATTCCCTCCCTGGGTCTTATAGGCTTGCTTTCAGGAAGATTATCTGGAAAGCACAAAAGAAGGTTGTACGTGACTAAAACTGAAACTTGCTTTTTAATCACTTTACACTGGCACACTTTAGCACAAACATCTCAGAAATAGTTTCCTTCAGGGAGGCGTCCCCGTCTGTGTTATGTGTTGTTTTTCTTTCTGTTTCATACTTCATTTTCATACTTTCACACCTGTGGAAACTGTGTTTCATGGCTTATGTAAAAGGCACAAGTTTCCATTGTTCCTTTCCTTGTATATAAACGGAACGATGTTTATATTCTTCCTCTCGTACTTTCTTCCTCTCTCTCCCAGTCACCCGAGCGATGAGAAGGACCACAGCAGCTTCCCGCGCAACATCTCGGCCGCCAGCCTGGGCTCGCTCATGGTTCACCACCACAGCACCAACCACATCGCCCAAACGGAGCCGTCCGTCACCGACCCGCTCATGGGCAGCGGCGTGACCGGCTCCGAGACCGACGCCCGCATCGACATGGAGAAGAACGAGGTATGGCGGTACACGCCTGGACAAACGAGAGAGGATTCGTAACCAGCTGGAGGGATGAGATTTCATGTTCAGTTCAGCATACCCTGATAATAGGGCCAATATGTCAACAATCAAGGTGGTGGCAATGCGAAAGGAGGCGATCAAAGGTGTGAAGTCCAGGGGTCAGAAAGTAAAAGTCCACCCATGAACTCAGCCAGCTGATTTCACTAATTAGTTCTACCTCCTGGCTGACGAACTGTGCTAATTAGCAAGTCCAGGTGATTGGAACAAAATACTGGGGAGGACTTTTACTGTCTGAACCTGTATTTTCAACCTCTACCCGGCATGACCATAATGACCCAATGCAATATACTATGCGATCTTATATAAAATTATTATAATTATATAAAGGTCAAGGAGCAAATAAAAGTTATTTTGAAAAAATTCTTGATCCCTTGGAGGGTACCTTCCAGGATGTTATGTGTAACGTGCTTCAAAATAAGAGTCTTAAGATGTTTTGGGTGGAACCCAATAGGCATCTCATTAACCCTGTAAACTGCAGTATGGTGATATCGCAGCAGTATTGCCAATTGTAATGTGTTATCAGGGTAAAGGGGCACATTCTGGAGCGCTTTCTGTCCAGAGGCGAGTGGTGGCAGTCGAGGGACAGTGCTGGCATCAGCCACGGCTAAGGCTGTCGTTGGTTATGTGTCCCCCATAGAAGGAGATGCCTCCAGTGTTGGGTATGCACCGCTCTAAATCCAAACATGAACTGAAGCTGCTGGAGAAGATCCCTGAGAACGCTGAAGCCACGGTGGTCCTCGTAGGTGAGTCTTTTAGCCAAGGACACAATAAAACCAGACTAAAATAAAATTTTAGGTCATAACCTGTTTAAATTATACGTATGACGCCCCCTGTTGTTCCTACGACTAAGTGTCTAGTTTCGGAGTGGCTGGTTATAATGCAATTTGCAAATCTACTAATTTAACCTATTTAATTGTTCGTTGAATACACCTCATTTGTAAGCACGTATCATTGGCTGGGTGCGGTTACCCTGACGAAGTCTGTCGAGCCACAACCTGTCGATTGTCAGGCAATTTTTCAACGTTACTGCCCCGAGAATAATGGCTTTTTAATCCACGTGAGTGCCTTGGAATCAATTTTTTTGGGTGGACTTTGTTTGAATGCGCATTACTGCCCCCTACAGGCAGCGTGGACTTCCTGGAGCAGCCCACCATGGCGTTTGTGCGACTGCAGGAGGCGGTGCTGCTGGAGTCGGTTCTCGAGGTGCCGGTACCAGTCCGCTTCATCTTTGTACTGCTCGGGCCACCCAGCGCCAACATGGACTACCACCAGATCGGCCGGTCCATCTCCACTCTGATGTCCGACAAGGTGAGACGGGTTCTTTCAGGGGGCGACGTGGGCTGCCATGCTATAGATGACACTAGAGGGACACCAAAGAGTTTACACATAGGACCTGGCCAAAATGACATACCTTTTACCTCTCTTGGATCAACCTTCCTAAGTATCTTCATCAATACTCTTCATCATGCTAGAAGACGACACAGCTAGCAGCCATGCATTACGGACATCTGTCCTTGCTACTGTATCATAAATTTTAGTTCACAGAATGCTATCATGACAATGCCAGAAATTGATATAGGACTACTTTTTAGGCATACATGAGTTTAATAATTTTTTTTGTATACAGTTATTAGTGACATACTGGGTTGGGTTGGCACCTTACCCCCGCCCGTTTGTCCCACAGCACTTCCACGAGGCTGCCTACTTGGCGGACGACCGCCAGGACCTGCTCAACGCCATTAACAGCTTCCTGGACTGCAGCATCGTGCTGCCTCCCTCCGAGGTGGGCGGGGAGGAGCTCCTGCGCTCGGTGGCGCGCTTCCAGAGGGAGATGCTCCGCAAGAGGGAGGAGCAGGAGGTGAAACTGCTGGCCAAGGAGCCCAAGAGTCCAGAAGACAAAGGTACGGAGATGACCCCAATGAGAGCAGTGCCAATTCAGTGGGGTCCAGGACGGACTGTTCCCTTATAGGCAGACTAAGCAGTGCCAACTCAGTGGGGTCCAGGACGGACTGCTCCCTTATAGGCAGACTAAGCAGTGCCAACTCAGTGGGGTCCAGGACGGACTGCTCCCTTATAGGCAGACTAAGCAGTGCTAATTCAGTGGGGTCCAGGACGGACTGTTCCCTTATAGGCAGACTAGTAGCTACCATGTCAATGTTCTGCAGTGCCTAGGTTTGTGAATAGCCACCTGGATAGCCACAGTTGAAAATGTATAAATAGTCTGCAATTGTACCGTCCTACTTGCATTCAAGTCAAACTTTTGTACTCCAGTAAACACCAGTGACATACTTATATCGAGTTCAAATGGAAGCACACTGGAATTTTTAAACCGCACTGTAAAAACCAAAAAATAAGTCAATCTGAACAAGCATTTAGTCTTATATTTAGACTTAAAATGAGTTCTGTAACTTTTTTGCTACATAAGACAAAAAGATTTCCAATGAGGTGAGGCAGTTTTACTCATTTTGAGATATGCCAATGGGGTAAGATAATTTCACTTGTCAAGCAAAAAGTAACTATATATTTTGTAATTGAGAGAAAAAAAAGAATATTTTAAGTCTCATTACACAACTAAAACACTTGTTGAGACAGACATTTTTTGCGGTGCGGGGTCTGAAATGTTGTATTAGTTTAATTTCAAACTTAAATTTGACACACTGAATGACCATTGTGCTTTCTGTCTCTTCCCTCTTTCTTTCTTTCTGTTCTCCTGTATGGCTGTGAAGCTCTCCTTGTGCCCTTCAAGCCTGGGGACGATCCACTGAAGCGAACGGGTCGTCTCTTTGGGGGGGTCATCCGGGATGCCCGCCGACGGTACCCGCAGTACCTCAGCGACATCAAGGACGCCATGAACGCCCAATGCATGGCTGCCGTCATCTTCATCTATTTCGCCGCCCTGTCACCCGCCATCACTTTCGGGGGACTGCTGGGTAAGTTTGGGGGTAAGGGCGGGTGGAGAGGAATGAGGCCTCACGGAAAAGAGCCATCACACCTCAGTGTTCCAAAAACAAAGTCTTTGAACGGGCCGGGACGCCCCTTTTTTCTCTCCCTCAGGCGAGAAGACGGACGGCCTGATTGGCGTGTCGGAGCTGATCATCGCCACGGCGGTACAGGGCATTATTTTCAGTATTATCGGGGCCCAGCCGCTGCTGATTGTGGGGTTCTCCGGTCCAGTGCTCGTGTTTGAGGAGGCCTTCTTTTCTGTGAGTTTCCCATTTGCAGCAGTGACTCACAATCACTTGCTGATGTGACTATAACCAGCCGTTTATTACAGCGCACGGTAGTTCTGTCCCCTAACAGACTCCTGCAGCCTTATGTGCCGATCACTCACATTTATAAAACAGTTGGGTAGTGTGTTTTACTACCTATTAGTGTTTGTAGTGTGAAATTACAAATTTGTTAAATAACTTGAAATATAGCATTCAGATTTTAATGATAAATTAATATTGCTCTTTAATTATTAGAAGGTGTTCTCTGTCCTTTTTTACGTTTGTCTGGAATTGTGGATATGTGTATGGATATGTAACTTATATAAGGATAATATAAAGGATAATAAATAGTGAAACTGTCATAGTTGACTTATTTCAACTATGATTGTAGATTCAAATCTCTGCCAAAGCACAGACCGTTTATTATAGTGTCAAATCTTACAAGTTGAGAGTGGGAGTCCTCTTTAGTAAAGACATCTAAGTATATTGGAATGTCATGTGAAGGCATACTGAACTCAACTTCTTATTTTGACATTGCATGCTCTTCGGTTGTCAACAGCATGGCTCTCCACATCATTCTGTCCATGTGTCTGTCTGTGTCTGTGGCCGTCCGCAGTTCTGTAGGGCCAATGACATGGAGTACCTGACGGGTCGGGTATGGATTGGGTTCTGGCTCATCTTCATCGTGGTGTTCATGGTGGCCTTCGAGGGCAGCTTCCTGGTCTGCTTCGTGTCCCGCTTCACGCAGGAGATCTTCGCCTTCCTCATCTCCCTCATCTTCATCTACGAGACCTTCTCCAAGCTGGGCAAGGTGAGGAGCGGAGGGGATGGGGAGGGAGGCTGGGGGTGTGTGGGGGGGGGGGGGGGGGGGGGGCGTTAGCGGATTTGAACTTTAAAGCCAAACCTCTCAGAAAAGGTCCGGTAGGTCGACGGAATTGCCAGCCTCGCTCAGTGACTGACCTCGTGCACAGTATTTATTTAGACCAATCGTTTTCTCCCGGGTTCCGATGGTTTTAGCCCTTTAAAGAGAGCAGAGGAACAGGGACTAGGAGGCCAGCACTACAGGCTTATGCATTGTGGGTAATGGAGGAAAATAACAGGCACGCTGACCAATAGGAGAATAGGGGAATCATGCCAACATTATGGGCAAGCGGAAGGGTGGGGAAATGCAGAGTTCAGTGTGGCAGAGGAACGGTTTAGCCCATGTTTGTTAGCAGTTATGAAAAAAATCCTGATGGGATTTAGTGAAAGCCTGTATTATCCAAACAGCAGTTTACAAGCAGCGCCATCAATACGAACAAGAGCAACTTCTTACAGATGGGTGTCCTTTTTTTCCGCCCGCTTCGGAGGCTCACGAGCGTTTCCTTTCCTTCTCTCAGATATTCCAGGAGCACCCCCTCCAGCGCTGTTCCGTGGCCAACAGCACGGCCGAGAACAATACAGGAATTCTGTTGCCGGGCAACGCCACCGACACGGGCCCGCCCAAGGTGCTGGGAGAGCCGAACACCGCCCTCCTGTCCCTGGTCCTCATGTCCGGGACGTTCTTCATCGCCTTTTACCTGCGAAAGTTCAAGAACAGCGCATTCTTCCCCGGCAGGGTGAGTGCACGGGGCGGCCCCGCTGTCTCAGTGCCTCAGACTCCTGCAGCAAAACAACAGCACTTACATTCGCATCCCTATCCCTGTCTGTGGAGGTGGAGGTGGGCAGCAAAATATTTGGGCTGTTTTGCCAGCGTGTTTGTGTGAATGTCCCACCAGATCTAGAGACTGTAATTAATTAGTGGCATTTATGCACAAAACTATGGATAGGGTTTTTTTTTCTGACCAATATTTTGAGTTTGTTTAGTTTGTGTTTATCATTCCACAGTGCCTAACATTGATAGAAAATAGGCCCTTTATCTCTCCCTTTATGCAGCTCTGTGGATCTGGTCAGTCATTTTTCTCAGAGTAGTCAGCAGCTCTGTGGATCTGGTCAGTCTTTTTTCTCAGAGTAGTTAGCAGCTCTGTGGATCTGGTCAGTCTTTTTTCTCAGAGTAGTTAGCATATCTGTGGATCTGGTCAGTCTTTTGTCTCAGAGTAGTTAGCAGCTCTGTGGATCTGGTCAGTCTTTTTTCTCAGAGTAGTTAGCATATCTGTGGATCTGGTCAGTCTTTTGTCTCAGAGTAGTTAGCAGCTCTGTGGATCTGGTCAGTCTTTTTTCTCAGAGTAGTCAGCAGCTCTGTGGATCTGGTCAGTCAGATTTGTAAACTGGGATCCAGCCCACACTGACTCTCCTCTGTCCTAACAGCTCCGCAGGGTGATCGGAGATTTTGGGGTCCCCATCGCCATCCTAATCATGGTCCTGGTGGACTACAGTTTACGGGACACCTTTAGCCAGGTGAGATATATATGTCACCCGTCGTGGTCAGACACTCTTAAAGCTGTCTGTGTCTACACTAAAACTGAACAGTATCCGCTTCTGGTCACGTGTAAAGCCGAGCGCTCCCGTTCCGTCCACAGAAATTAAGCGTTCCGAGCGGCTTGTCGGTGACCAGCCCGGAGAAACGCGGCTGGATGATCCACCCGCTGGGGTCGGACGGCCAGTTCCCCATCTGGATGATGGCGGCCAGCATCCTCCCAGCCCTGCTGGTCTTCATCCTCATCTTCATGGAGACGCAGATCACCTCGTGAGCATTTAAGGCCATATTCACTCTTTCTCTCCCTCCTTCTCTCTCCCCTCTCCCTTTCTCTCCCTCCCTCCCCCCCTCTCTCCCTCCCTCTCTGCCCCCCCTCTCTCCCTCCCTCTCTGCCCCCCCTCTCTCCCTCCCTCTCTGCCCCCCCTCTCTTTCCCTCCCGCCCCTCTGTCCCCCCCCTCTCTCCCTCCCTCCCCCCTCTCTCTCCCTCCCTCCCCCCTCTCTCTCTTTCCCTCCTGCCCCTCTGTCCCCCCCCCTCTCTCTACCCCCCCCCCCCCCCCTCTCTGTTTAGCTGCAGTGCGCTGTCTCCCCTCACCTCGTCTCCTCCCTCTCTCCTCCCAGGCTCATAGTCAGTAAGAAGGAGAGGATGCTGGTGAAGGGCACAGGCTTCCACATGGACCTGATGATCATCGTCACCGTGGGCGGGATCTCGTCGCTCTTCGGCCTTCCCTGGCTGGCCGCCGCCACCGTGCGCTCCGTCACCCACACAAACGCGCTCACCGTCATGAGCAAGGCCGTCGCCCCCGGCGACAAGCCCCGAATCCAGGAGGTCAAGGATCAGCGGGTGACCGGGCTACTCGTTGCCATTTTAGTGGGTGAGAGTCCGAAGCCGTTTATTTTGAAACACGTGAGCGCACAGAATCAATGACTAACACTTTGGCTAGCTTGGAAACCTCTTAAAGAGCCTTGTTTTTTTATTTCCCCCCTCAAAACGTTTCTCTCCCCATTCTCTCTCTTTCCTGTCCCTATCTTCCCTTTTCTCCTCTTCTCCATCTTTCCATCACTGTCTTTTTCCCATGGAGTGCCTTCCATGAAGACTGGGACCTTTCCAGGGTTGTTTTAAAGGGGAATTCCACCGAAAAATGATGTTTGATTTGTAGAAAAGGAGCTCTGCTCCTGTTTAAGATGAGCTCTCAGCCAACTTTTTTACCTGTAGTGAGAGCAGAGATATAGCCCCAAACTACTGCACATGTAACAGGTACCTGCTTTACTGTGAACTACAATGACCAAGAGCGCTCATACTTTATGGCCGGTGTCAGACAACAGCAGTCACACTGACTTAATTAGTTGCACCTTGTTAAATCTGTTAAATAAGGTTAATGTTGTTTTTCGTTGGAATTACCCTTTAATGGGTTAGATTGGTAGCGGTTTGCAGGGGCGTCACTAGACTTCAGTAGTGACTTTAGGGCACTACTGGGGCACAGGCCCCCACCACTGGGGCTCCATATCAGCCCGACTGTGCTGGCCCATCGGCTTTGCGTCGTGCCTATGACGCAACAGCCGGGCTGATGTAATCGATATAGGACCTCCCTCTCGTGTGATATTGCTTAAATTAAATATATGCTGATTAATTATGAGTTTAATGGTGATTAACACACACACACACACACACACACACACACACACATTCACTCAAATGTATGATGTTTTATTTATAATGGCACATTTCATCTGCAAAATGCTGTAATACAGTAGTCTCAAAATGTTGAATACATGCCACAAAAGCAAATAAGTGCATAGCTGCTGATTTTGGCTGGATGGAAAAAATGTTCAGCTAACGCATGGTGGTGGCTACTTTTCCATCTAGCCAGCACGCATCACTTGGACAAATATTTTGCGGTAAAAAAAAAAAAAGTTAGAGTTAGGCTACGCATTCCTTTCAAATCAGCAACGCTCTATGAATACTTAAAAGGGCAATGCTCCTGATTGAAGTACATGCGCTTGCATCTTTATATTGAAATTACTGAAAATTGAGGGGGCAATGCCCCTCCAAAATATAGATTGGGGGGGCAAAAGACCCGTTGTCCCCCCATACTCGGCGCCTATGACCATGTACCATGTTTATTTGAACATAAAATTACTGTAATTAACTCGCTTGACTGCCTGTCTACAATAACGTTAACGTTGTTAAGCAAATGTAACTGTTACAGTCAAACATCGGTAATATGTTGATGGGTAGCTAACGTTACCTGTATTACCTTCCCTCACTTGTTCTATAACGTTACCTCCTCCAGAAAAAAATCTTTGTATGTCCATATCTGGGAAAGAACAGAATGTTGTGACTGCTTGTAACCATTTGGACTAATAAACTGCCAATTTATGACTAACGTTAAATATGTTGTGCAGCAGGAATTATCCCGTTTGCTAGCTAAAGTAGCTAAGTTAGCTAGTTGTTGTTAGCTGCGACGGTGACTCTTATTACAGTATTAAGAGTCGCCATCGCAGCTAAGTTGTTGCAAACTGCCAATGCCAGTAGTAGCTAACTGACAATTTAGCAAGATAGCTAGCTAACATTAGCTATCTTAACTAACGTTAGCTAAGGTTAGCTTAATTTAGCTGTAGACAATTCAGCTAGATAACGTTATTTGCTTTAACTTTAACCTCCTAAATCCTCGTTCTTCATAACTTACTATAACTAATAACTAACTAACAATATGTTGGATTTCAACTAACCTGCCTTCTTCTAACGTTGCTCACTCCATTTTTATTCCACTCGTCCTTGTTACTGCTGGATGGCGGCAAGCCTGAATTGAGGGAGGGGGAAGGAGTGGTGCGCTGCTGTTGCGCTAGTCACACTCCATGCCGTGCGTGTGGTCCTAATCAGCTGATGTATACGATACCAGTCAAGAGCAGAACGCAAACGGATCTATCTATATTTGACTCAATCTCGTAATCATTCGATAAAAAAAAAGTTTGGACAAATTTTTAAACCTGGATTTTTCTTTGTATATTAATGCATAATCTGTCGAGAGATTATATTTTACTTAATCATTTTACTGGAGCACAGCAAAGCTTTACTGGGGTCTAGTGACGCCACTGTTAGGCCTGCCTTTAAAAGTCTTGATATCAAAATGTGGCCAAGTTACAACTAACAATGTTGCCTATTGTAGCTCACACTAAATAAACTAGCTCTATTCCAAAGCAATGCTATCTAAACTTTCCTAAATTATTTAATGCAACAAGTGACTAACCATGAATCAGATATGTTTGGGAATTGGCGGTTTATAAATCCGATCTCTTAAAGGCTTACAGCTTAAAGGAGGCTATCATCAATTCTTAATGTAGGCTATTATCATAAATTCTTAATTTTCCTAGTAGTTAATTTTATGGTGACATTGTGTTATGTGTGAAAAGTATAAAGTGAACAGAGCTGAAGTGAAGAAATGAATGAATAAAGAAATGTTTGCCGAGGCAAGGGTACGTTGAGGTTCGGTTTCCACAGTCAGTCAGTCATGACCGCAAGAGCAGAGCGTAACACCCTCCCCAAACTAGACAAGAGCGAGCGTCCAGTTTGGGGAGGGTGTGATATAGTACAAGTGAAATACAAGTGAAATATTGAACAGTTAATATTGGAAACCGCTTTTGCCTTTGCAATAAAAATATGTTAATGTGTTAATGTGAAAATAATAACAGTCTAATAAATTAACTCTTAAGTAAAAGTACTTAACAGTTGCACATTGTTTTTGTGGAAAATAAGCATGTGCCCTGCTGGGCTCTAACCCACAATCCTCTGTGTGAGAGACAGCAACTCTAACCATTAGGCCACAACAGCTTCTTGGAAAGCATGAAGCCATTAGCTATATTAACATTAATAAACATTAGTACGAAGCGTTTTTATTGGGCGATAAGCTTGATGAGCAGGTATACGGACCATACCCTCAAAGAATAATTCTCCCCATTGGATAACATCGCGACGGAGGCAGGCAGTTTGGCAGGAAAAATAGGAAGAAGAAGAAGAAGAAGAAGAAGAAGAAGAAGAAGAAGAAGAAGAAGAAGAAGAAGAAGAAGAAGAAGAAGAAGAAGAAGAAGAAGAAGAAGAAGAAGAAGAAGCGGAAGAGGAAGGAGAAAGACAGCAAAATAACCCAAGTTTGGGGCTTTATTGTGTTGATGTGTGAAGTTGTATCTGAATGCTGTGTGGTTACATGAGGTCAGAACATACAGAAGAGTAATTACTGAATTGCTGAGAGTCTATGGTCATTGTGGTTACGTCTGTACCACAAACTCTGAAAAGTGCCAAACTCTCGGTGCTGTATAGGTATGGGGCATGCCCCACCAAGCCGTAACTTGGCGGGTGGCATACCTGCCATCCCAATAACAGGATGGACCACGTGCCAGTAGCCTACAATTAAGAGCCGAAAGTCTCAGCACTCCAAACCAATCTAGCCTAGGAGAAAGAAGGCGAAAAATCAACTCTGTAAAATGCAATTTGTTGGGAATTTATTGGGAAAAACTTCAGGAGTTGACAAGGCCAAAATAACAAACACACACACAGGGGAAGATGTCTACCTAACCTGCTAACAGAAAATAAAATAAATATAACAAAAATAAACGACATCAGACTCCCTCCTTTCTCTCTCTTGATTTCCATCCCTCCTTTCTCTCTCTTCATTTTCCATCCCTCCTTTGTCTCTCTTGATTTCCATCCCTGCTTTCTCTCTCTTCATTTTCCATCTCTCCTTTCTCTTCATTTTCCATCCATCCTTTCTCTTTCTTCATTTCCATCCCTCCTTTCTCTTTCATTTCCATCCCTCCTTTTTCTTTCTTCATTTCCATCCCTTCTTTCTCTTTCTTCATTTCCATCCCTCCTTTCTCTTTCTTCATTTCCATCCCTGCTTTCTCTCTCTTCATTTTCCATCCCTCCTTTCTCTCTTCATTTTCCATCCCTCCTTTCTCTCTCTTCATTTCCATCCCTCCTTTCTCTCTCTTCATCTCCTTTCTCTTTCTTCATTTCCATCCCTCATTTCTCTCTCTTCATTTCCATCCCTCCTTTCTCTTTCTTCATTTCCATCCCTTCTTTCTCTTTCTTCCTTTCCATCCCTCCTTTATCTCTCTTCATTTCCATCCCTGCTTTCTCTCTCTTCTCTCTCTTCATTTTCCATCCCTCATTTATCTTTCTTCATTTCCATCTCTCCTTTATCTCTTCATTTCCATCCCTGCTTTCTCTCTCTTCTCTCTCTTCATTTTCCATCCCTCCTTTCTCTTTCTTCATTTCCATCTCTCCTTTATCTCTCTTCATTTCCATCCCTCCTTTCTCTCTCTTCATTTTCCATCCCTCCTTTGTCTCTCTTAATTTTCCATCCCTCCTTTCTCTTTCTTCATTTCCATCTCTCCTTTCTCTTTCTTCTTCCCATCCCTGCTTTCTCTCTCTTCATTTCCATCCCTGCTTTCTCTCTCTTCATTTCCATCCCTCCTTTCTCTTTCTTCATTTCCATCCCTCCTTTCTCTCTCTTCATTTCCATCCCTTCTTTCTCTTTCTTCATTTCCATCTCTCCTTTCTCTTTCTTCATTTCCATCCCTCCTTTCTCTCTCTTCATTTCCATCTCTCCTTTCTCTTTCTTCATTTCCATCCCTCCTTTCTCTCTCTTCATTTCCATCCCTCCTTTCTCTCTCTTCATTTCCACCCCTCCTTTCTTTCTTAATTTCCATCCCTCCTTTCTCTCTCTTCATTTCCATCCCTCCTTTCTTTCTTCATTTTCCATCCCTCCTTTCTCTCTCTTCATTTCCATCCCTGCTTTCTCTCTCTTCATTTTCCATCCCTCCTTTCTCTTTCTTCTTCCCATCCCTCCTTTCTCTTTCTTCATTTCCATTCCTCCTTTCTCTTTCTTCATTTCCATCCCTCCTTTCTTTCTTTATTTTCCATCCCTCCTTTCTCTTTCTTCATTTCCATCCCTTCTTTCTCTTTCTTCATTTCCATCCCTGCTTTCTCTTTCTTCATTTTCCATCCCTCCTTTCTCTTTCTTCATTTCCATCCCTTCTTTCTCTTTCTTCATTTCCATCCCTTCTTTCTCTTTCTTCATTTCCATCCCTCCTTTCTCTCTCCATTTCCATCCCTCCTTTCTCTCTTTTCATTTACATCCCTCCTTTCTCTCTCTTCATTTTCCATCCCTCCTTTCTCTCTCTCTTCATTTCCCATTCCTCCTTTCTCTTTCTCTCTCATTTTCCACCCTTCTTTTCTCTTCCTGTGTACTGTGTTTGCACTGGTCTCCCTAGGTACTGCACAACTTTGTCGTGTGGCCCGAACACGATGTTCAGGTCCACGACGTGTGCAGTCCTTCTCCGCACCAGCGCTGCCACTATTTTTTCTTTCTCTCCTTCCTGCACCTCCTCTGTCCGTCTCCTCTGCCACCTCCTTTTCAAACTGCTCCAAAGCCCTTTCATATTCTTCGTCTTCTTCTCCTTAACACTAACCCTAACCTCATCTGCTTCCTTCCCCTCCGGCTCCGACCCACTCGTCCCTTCCCCTGGGTCCTCCTTGTCCCTTTTCCCCTCCTCCTTTCTCCCTCCTTCCTCCTCCCTCCTCTTCCTCTGCCACTTCACCTTCATCATTTTCCAAACACTCCGCCCCTTCCCACTGTCTTTCTCCTCCTCGTTCTTCTCATTCACCTCTCCTTTTTCCTCTTCCTCCACTCTCTCTCTCTCCTCCTTTCTCCGCTCCACTCCTTTCTCTCCTCCCTCCTCTGCTTTCTCATTCCCCACCTCCTCTTCCTCTCTCCCTTTACCTCTCTCCTCCTCCTCCTGTACCTGGGGCTGCGCCAAACACCCCTCCCCTCCGGAAAACATGGCTGCGATGTCCCTCAGCTGTTCCTCCATCCTGTCCATCCGGCTCTCCATCTTCTCCAGCCCCAGCAGGAGCCTGCTCAGGAGCACACACTCCTCCGACACCTGTGGGGTCTTCTGTGCCCCGTCCCTGCATGGCCCCTCCTACAAACATAAGAATACATAATGAGGATGAGGATTTTCCTGATCAGTGTGGAATTTCTTTCCACTTTGTTCTACTAACGGAGTTCAAACCTGATGTATTTTTATTCATTTGAAAACCAGTCAAAATCCCTTTTGCTGTGCATCAAGGAGTTTTGAGGCTCTCAAATCTGTTGGCATAATTGTAGCCTTTGGCAAAGCTGCAAATGTATCACTAATCCTTATTTTATAGTACTTTCCAACCTTAGCACACATGCTAAAACATACCTTATTTCCCTCCGAATCCTCCATGAGCAGGTGAATATGCCTTCCTGACTTCCTGGCAATGCTGTGAAATGAGAAAATATAACATGTTGTCAACTCAGTTTGGCTGAGGTCTTCTTTAGTAATTGTTTTCTAGCTGAAACATCTGCTTTATTTAGCAAAACTAGCTTTTTGTAATGGGGAGTCCGATGTGTGTATATTTGGGGGCGTTACTTTAAAATTGTAAATATATTACATATTAGTTACTTTTTTAAAAAGTAAAGCGTTATATTACTATATTACTTTCCAATTAAGGTAATGCGTTATATTACCCGTTATATTAATTTGCGTTACTAAATTTTATACTTTGCGTCATAAAATCACTTAAATCAGTGTTAAATTATTCCCCTTTCAGAAGTATGATTATTAGGACCATTTAACCTTAGGCTATGTATTCATTATAAAATGTTGTTGAAATATGTTGTAGATTGTTTTCCAAAACGATTGAAAAATGTATCACCTTCCTAGCCAGGCCTATAGCAACCGATAAAATAAAAGTATACCCGTATTCGTTCTTGCATTCTCACAATGCTTTGCACTTTTGTTACATTAGAGTTGACTGACTAATTCAACAGACAAAACCTATGGAAAATAGCCTTTTTAATTAACCTTCTTAAACGTATTCAGCTCGTTTCAATTGACAATATAAATGTAGTAACAGGGTGTTCAAAATGTTGCTTTTAAAACGACATTGACAAATATGAAAAGCTAATCAAATGATATATAGGGCTTTCACACTCGATTATTAATCGATTGGAGAGTTCTTCGTAATAAATAGCATTAGCATATCAAACGCAGCATGAAACATAGCCTACAATATTAGGTTGAGTTAACGCGTTGCTAATTTCGAAAATGTAAACTAACATTATTACACGCATTTATATATAATGTGTTATATTACCACGTTACCTGAAAAACTAATATTATTGCAGTACCCCAACTCTGATTAGGGATAGCAGAATAAAGCAGATGGTTCAGCTAGAAATTTTTTTAATTAACTTATTAACGGTTTTTGTAGCCTACGATTTCCTCTCCCAACTACACAGTTAAATATGCTACTTACTTTCAAATGGAAAATAGATACGTAGATAGATAGTTTCTTCGTTTGTCGTTCTTCTTTCTTCTGATCTTCTTCTTTCTTCTTTCTTTATCTCTGATCTCCTAACTTCTCCAAAAACGCTGTCAAATTCATTTAATTTATAGCAGATACCCCTTCACGGTACTGTGACGTGTTCCAAAAATAGCATCGAAGCATGTTATTATGTATCATTCTTACCTTTCTTTTGTGACGTCACTTCAATAGAGTTCGGAAAGCTGACGTCACAAGCGTCGCATTCTAGACCAGCCGCCAAGTTGGGAGTATACTCTCCCTCTGGACCCGTGTCTGAGTCAAGTAATTCACTAATCTTCTTCCCGTTTCCCTTAAAAAGAGCGGGTTTCTTTAGTAAACAAACGCGTTAAATAAACCGTTTATTCGCATATCTGTAACGTTAACTGTGTGTGTATTGATTCTGACGGATCGCTACAACATTTTCAGGTAGGCTAAATCAGCCAGATTGTGTGTAATGCAGGGAGCAGTCAGGGATAGGGACGCATCTCAGCCTACGACGGGAGGCGGGCAGAGAATGCCTTCAGCAGCCGGTACCTCGGAATCGCACGAACAGTTCACGAATGGCTGGGTCCAATAGTTACTCATCTACCGCAGTAGTAGGCTACGTTAAGTAGGCTACACAGACACCGGAGACGTGATGGAAACAACTCGCATAGGACAAAACTGTATAAATTCACCAAAAACCGTATAGAACATTATCTATCTATTCCTATATTAAAATCACTAGCCACCAGTTATTTGTCTGGTTCAAAGTTTATTTAATAGGTTATGTTCCTGGCTATTTAGCTTCTCACATAATAATGACTGTGTAGCTACATAGGCTACAAATTCAGCAAGGTGCTCATTTTAAAACAGTTGAACAGTCACAGAGACACCCCACATTACTGACCCTAAAGAAAAGGAGAAAGAAAATGTGATTGCTGCGATTGAACTAATTATGTTGGAAAACGTTTGGGGAAAAAACGTATTAGAGTAGATTTCCCGTATCATAACCTTAAACGCCCGTATACCTTTGAAAAGCCGTGTTTTATACGGGAAAACGGTATGGGTTGACACCTATGTTGTTGGTATGCGTCAGTAGTTGAGTAGGCTAAAGTAACGTTAACGACAGCTAGCAAAGTAAAGAAAAGCAACTTTCGCTGAAACAGTTGGCCGACTTGTTGATAGCTCTTGGACCCAGCCATTAGTAAACTGTTTGTGCGCTTCCAATGACTTAAATTCCTGCATAGTGTAGGCAGGCCATAAACGAGATCGTTCACTATGTCAAGGTAGGTGAGTGGAGGCAGCAAATCCCTAGTCCAGTGCTTAGCCGGCAGTTCATATGGATCGACATTGTTGATTGTGCTTATTTTTTCTATATAACGTTTTTTGGCATCAACCGGCAATTTTTCAATATCATCAATCAATCAATCAATATTTATTTATATAGCGCATTTCACAACAAGTTGTCACAATGCACTTGACAGCAAAACAGCAAAACCCAGCCTAAACTCCCCACAAGAGCAAGCCAAAGGCAACAGTGGCAAGGAAAAACTCCCTGGTATGGTATTTTATCTGTCGCTCTTCCTTTTTCAGCTTTTTTAGTTAGCTAAAGTTACACTTTATTTTCTAGTAAAGCCTACATTATATAGACTATACTTGGCTAACGCTATATCATACTCCCAACATGGCGGCCGGTGCGGTTGCTATAGCAACCACCCAAGCGCTTCCCGAGCTCTATAAGAATAAAGTAGAATCAACTTTATTTTTCCCTGGGGGAATATATAACTGTGGCAGGTTCGAGTGCCACCCTCAGGAAGAACAGACAGTACACCACGGGTTTTCACCAACACTTTAATTCGTGAAATGCTCTACGGTCTTCGTGGACCTCTTTGTCTCAGATCCTCTCCCGTCATCAGCCCGCCCCCTTTGATCTCCCGCTTCCCTCCTTTAAAGCCCAGGCTCACTGTCAAAGCAATCAGGCAACAATCAAACAATCATTCCATCGTTAATTATCGTGTTGTCCTGACTAACTCATGACAGCTGTGACTCAGGGTCCGAGAGCCGCTCCGCTCACTCTCTCTCTGCAAGCAGATACTAACCACGCCCACCCTGCCACAATAACGTGTTTATATATATATATATATATATAACGTGTCGCACAAATGAGAACATTTGGCGCATTATTCTTGTTTATTTTATTTTTTGTTTTGTGTGGGTTTAGTTTTTTTTTTTTTTTCTTTTTGGGGTTTTGCTTCTTGTCTTACTTCTGAAATGTCTGAGAAATAATTGTTTGTCTCCTTTAAGTGTCAATAATAAAGTGGCTCCCGTTTTTCCTGTTTTTTTTCCCCGCCCCGCCCCCCCTCCACAGGATTGTCCATCGTGATTGGAGACCTCCTGAGGCAGATCCCCCTGGCGGTGCTGTTTGGGATCTTCCTCTACATGGGAGTGATGTCACTCAACGGGATCCAGCTGACCGAGCGCATGCTGCTGCTCCTCATGCCGCCCAAGTACCACCCGGACCACACATACGTGCGCAAGGTCAGCCTTGGGTGCGACGCCGCACTGGTGCATGCTGGGAGTTTTCCCTCCGCACGCAGACCGGCTGGCTGAGATTGATTGTTGTTGGGTGGCTTTCTCAGGACGTCCAGCCTGTCGGTGCTTCTTCCTGTTTGAACGCGTGCTGTGATGTAGGTTTGTAGGGTGGCTATGTGGAGTTGTTAGCTTACAAAGGATATTATATATGAGTTAGGAGCTGCAGAAAATATTATATAAATATTATATAGTTTAAATTGGTCTTTTGTGAAACTTTGAGTCCTTAGCAAGTCAACTTAATAATAAATCATGAGCATGTGTGTTTATGATTGTGCAGGTGTGTGTGTGCGTGTATGTGCTTGAGTGTATAACCTCCCAATGAGGGTGTGTTTAGGTACCTGGTTATCTTGCTTGTAAGTGGGAAATGTGTGTATGTGTGCTGTAAAATACGTGACGCTCTGGAGCGACGGTGACCGGACGTACCTGTCACTCTGTACACAGGTGAGGACTCTGCGTATGCACCTGTTCACGGCGATCCAGATGGTGTGCCTGGCTGTGCTGTGGGTGGTCATGTCCACCGCAGCCTCTCTGGCCTTCCCCTTCATCCTCATCCTCACCGTCCCCATCAAGATATTCCTGCTGCCGCGCATCTTCTCCGGCCGAGAGATGCAATGTGTGAGTCATCCATCAGGGGGCCCTGTCTTGCTGCACCACTATGCACTGATCTCAGATCAGTCCAACAATAGGATGACCTCACAAAGGCCTTTATAACAGCGCACATTAATGCCACATGACAGATAACCTGCTTTATGAGGTCTTTTCTCTTTATGTCACAGCTGGATGCTGATAGGCCTTTATAACAGCGCACACAGTAATGCCACATGACAGATAACCTGTTTTATGAGGTCTTTTCTCTTTGTTTATGTCACAGTTGGATGCTGACGACGCGGAGCCCACGTTTGACGAGAAGGAGGGGCAGGACGAGTACTCTGAGATGCACATGCCGGTTTAAGACACGCCCTTCCTAACGCTCTCTCCCCTCTGAATGGCTACACCAACCTGCCAGTCTGCCCTCCCAAGTGAACGACCCCACCCCTCCCTGTGTGTTCATAATTGCTTTTATGTTCCGACCATTTTATTTTATATTTGTAACCACATTTATTTTCGTTTTGACTATTGCAATCGTTGTTATAACCGGTCTTCCTGATTGATTCGTGTAGGTGTAGTTTTCAGGAAGACCAATCGGGGGTGAAGGGTAGATTTAGGGGGGGCAGAGAAGGGAACTGAAGGGGCGGGGTGGCGGGGGGGGGATAGGGGTGGAGCCACAAGCAGATCAGGTGGCATAAGAAGGGCCAATGAAAAAGACTTTTCCACATTACCCCGCCCCCTTTCTGTTCAGCCCCAGTGCATTCATTCTACTGCAGTGTGGATTGTATGTAAATCGGCTAAACGACCGGCCCCTGCGTATTTCTCTTGAAAATAAGATCGCGTTGCGCTCGACCCGTCTGTCTGTCCAAGTAGAGTAGCTTTGCCAGTCTCGCTCCTGCTGTGTAACTGCAGGAAACACCAAAACAGACCAATAGAAAAATAACGTATTTCTGTCAGCTCTAATGGTGCGTTCACAAGACCAAAAGTATTGGTGCCTTTGCGTTTAAAAACAATGTCCGTTCACATTTGATGTACAGGAGTAAGCAAAAAAAAAAAATATATATGTATGGATATTTCAATTGGAAATATACTCCTTTTCAATGCTACATTTATGGATAGTCTGTAAGCTGCATGGCGGTGTACATACTTCAGGCATTACTTGTGGTTATATCCTACAGTACCAAAGAGGCCACAACAGGACATTGTAAATGTGTATATGGGGTGGGAGGGAAGAATGCCTGAAGAACATAGGCAGCAATAGGACGGTTCCACTGTAGTATCACTAGTCTCTAATACTAACCTGCTGTTCACTAGGTGAAGGTAGAGTGGACCTCTCCTCAGTTGGTACTTGAATCCACTGCACGGCTTTTTCAGTGTCTGCTATGACCGAGCCTCGCCAGCAGAGGGAGACATTCCGAGAATGTCGTACAAAGACGAGCCCGTTGTCACTGTGACTATGGGTATTTAACACTTACATCACGTTCCGCTTTCTATGGTCTTCTGAGAAAAGGTGGCAGATGAGCGTCGACTCACTGTGATTCACTCAAACGCTTTCTTACCAAAAGACCCTTTGTTCAGTACCATGCCTCGTCAAAACAGGCTGTTCCTGTGGCTAGCGATTATGTTAAGAATTATAATTATTTTTAAATAAATTATTAAATAATTTTTTTGGTCTACAAACTGAAAGGAACCTTCGCTGGATCCTTGTAAAGTAGATGTTAAGAGTAATCCAAAAAAAAGTATGAGTAACCGCTTTCCATGTTCACAAATTTGCACTTGTACTCTGTTTTTATTGTGAATTGACTTGACTGAACGCGACATATTACTGTGTTCCTTCTAGGTTATGGCTACAGTAATGTGTGTCTTTAATAGGTGCCTTGCCATTATAGAGAAGCATTCTCTCTCCACTAGTATTATTTGCACAGCAGTCTAAAAGTTTCTTCTACACGTATTGCCTTTAGTTACACAAACTTAAGACACTAAGTCCCAGCTCACAATTTACACTCTCGTGACGCCGCTGAGATTTCGCAGCCGGGTTATGCCGTTGCTATGGCGACGTTCAGAATGTGTGCGAGTTTGGATGAGACTCACCTTGCCACACAAGCCCAAGTGGAGAGGTGCATTGTGGGTGAACTCAAAACCTGCATTTTGTGGGGTAGCGGTCTGCAACTTACCCGTCTCGCCTACATGATCCCCATGAGTGGTATTAGTGGAAGACATGCTAGTGTAAGGAACGTTGCTTGATTATTTGTGAGAACATATTCCCTTATTGGGACACTACATAAGCCTCTTTCCAGGACGGGCGTGGGCGTGGGTGGGGTGTGTGTGGGGAGACATCGAAAAGGTCGAAGGGAATATCAGTAACAATGCTTAAGAGATCTGGGACCATTTTAGTTTTCTGTTCACGGCGACGTTTTAAGGGTTACAAACGCTTTAAAGCTGAACTCTGTAGTAGTGCTCTGTGTAGTTCTCGCTACTGCACACAAGACTGAATTGTGCTTATTCGTAACTACACTGTGTGGCATGTTTAGTGTGTTTATGTCTGAGAGAAGTGTTGGATAATCGTATGGTTTGTGGACTGTGAGATAAGGGGACACGGGTTAAAATCCTGCAGGATTGTGGGTTGTAAAGACAAAAAAAAAAGTTGCCCAAATTCCTGTCTTGTTCCCTTTGCCTGTGTATGGTCATGTTGTATACGTTTGGCTCCTGGCCAGATGTGATTTTCATGTTTTTTGGGTCACTAAGAGGGTAAAGCAAGTCATCTCATCTCAATCTCATTTAGCAATTCTGATTTTCCTTTCCACATTCCCACATTTCTTTATCATGTTTTATCAATTTTCTAAACAATTGTTTTTCAATTTTTTGTATTTAAAAACAATCATTATTCAGTAGCTTGGCATAATGAGAGTAAAACTGATGGATATGAAAGAAAATTATATTAAAAAGAATATATTATATATATATATATAAATGTATGTGTATGTTAGTATATTTTCTTAGGAATCAATCTTGATGTAAGTAATAAGCTTGGTATAACTGGAATCCTATCCCAGCTGTTGAAATGGACAATCTTGCTTTTTCCTGTCTTTTAGGTGGAGGTTTCTTGACTTATTTTTAAGATGTTATTTTTCTATACACATGTACATTATAAAAGAAAGAACTATAAATACCTTTTTAAGATAGAATATTTTTTCCATGGTATAGGACTGGATTGTGTCAATGCTGTGACTTCCTGTCTCCCTTAGTAAAAGCCTCCCCCTCTGCAATATGCTTGTTCCGGGTCCTGTCGATTTCTAACACATCACCGCAGTAACGCCAGGCGCCAAACTGCACCATTAAACACTGTCGAACGGCAGTATCGTTACCGTTAATTTGTCATGCCACTGACTAAAACAAAATGGCCGATACCAAAATTCCGAATCTTTTGCGTTTACAACGCGCGCATTTTTTTCATCTTTCAGGGAGTGAAACGGATGCACGTTGCAGGAAGATGGGGTGCGCTTTTTCCGAGATGGAGGTCCCACAGCTTTGAGCATCTTCAGCACCGTCGAGTCATATCTTACGTGCCCGTCTGTTACATACGGTTCACTGTGTATTTAAGGTGCCCCGCTGTTAAGAGACATCTCTGCAATTTTGTAGTGTGCTTTAAACTCATTTTAACTGACTTTAGGAGAGCAGTGTGTTTGTGGGGAATGTGTGTGTGTGTGTGCGTGCGCTCCAGGACGCTGTCTGTTACTTCAGTCAAAAGCATATTTCTGCATTGCAGAAAGAAGGGTTTCCCTGTTACACTGCAGTCATTAACTAAAACTGATTCAATTCTGATTAAGTCAGTTCTGAGTGTCGCCTGGAGTCACACAGGATGGCGCATAATTGCCCGTAGCTGCACCCCGTCCCTTGCCCAATAGCGACCCCTCTGGTCAGTGGTGCACCTGCGACCTGCCTTGCGTTTGGCGCGCAGACCTACGGCATGGTACCCGCCGTCGCTTAGCTGGCAGACTGCCGATTGGCAAAGAGGCAGTCGGCAGTCGGCAGACTCGTACTCTGGTAGATGTGCACGGTAGTCCTCGCCGTCCTCAAATCGACAGGATGTTGAAACCATGGGCTGAACCAATTCAGGGGAGGGGGGGGGGGGGCAAACCAGAAAAAAATAAAAAAAATAAATTGCCAATACCAGCCTCTGGAAAAACGCCAGCAGTGCTCAGGGGGGGGGGGGGGGAACGCAGTGACGTTGCTGAACTCGTCCGCGTTTTAAACCAAAACACTAAAGTGTCTCACAGGCTCAAGGTCTCTCTCTCTCTGGTTCCATATTTAACCCTTTAAGGTGTCAGATCTCAAACGTCTTATCAGAATGTTCTTAACCGAACATTCTAATGCTGATGTAACAATCACTACTGGTCATTGAAAACAATGGTGTTCTAGAACACTTACTTAGAATTTTGAAAAAAAAATCAAGGGTCATAGCAGCATGGAAACTAAGCTTTTAAGCTTATCCAGCTCCAGCTCCAGCTCCATCGCAGGAATTACTGGAGAGCCACACTTCTTTCACAAGAGTAGCAGGGCGTACAACAAGGGTAGGTAACCCTGGTCCTGGAGTGCCAGAGACGGTCCTGGTTTTTGCTCCATCCAAACCCTATAACTACATAGGTAGATTAATTTTAATTAATCAGGTTTAAGGAACGCAGGTGACCATGTGCTGGAGGCACTCAGCGTTTCACCATTCAGAATATTCAAGCTCAGGCTTTTAATCGTCCGTCAAACTCTTGTGCTCGAGCCCAGGTGGAACAAAAACCAGAAACGGCACCAGCACTCCCGGACCCGGGTTGCTTACCCCCTGGCGTAGATTAACCGTGCGCTCACAGGGAAAGCTGGGTGGCGGTCTCCGTGCGTTTAGTGCACAGCTCGAGAGACCTGCGGGCTTCTGTGCATTTCACACAAGGTCGGGTACAATTCCGGCGCCCGTCCTACGCTTCATACCAGCGGGCCGTCCTGCTTAAGCACCACACGTTCCGTCGACAGATAAAAGGGCTATTCAGACGATTCGCTAGTTTTTGCACACTAAGAACACGCATCCATGCACAGAAGCTCTGGCCTAGAGGCGTACTTATTGTGCTGTTTAGACAGTGTGCATTGGGAGGAGACACTTGAGAGCGTCTGCTCTAGAAGAGACCGTCTTCATCGTATCACAACTGTCAGTGTAACAGCTGATGTGGTTCACACCTTAATTACCGGTTTGTAGAAATGTGATTTTTATTTTTTATGGCTCATTGCTAGATGGTCTTCTGTACAAATCTACTTTGACTCTATCAATGACAAATAAAGTGACCTTTTTCTATTTATTGCAGACTGACTGGCGTTTTCATTGAAATATTTTCCCACAGCACGTACCTATGGACGTGTCAGATCTCAACTGCAATAATACTTACTGGACAAATTAGAAGCAATACCGCTTATACAAAGATCTTTTGCCAAGATACAGTATGTCATTTTGTAAAAATGCTTGTAAATATATATTTTTAAAAGTTTCATAAATGCATTTGCTAACTATAAATGCATTTGCTAACAAGTTAACCTGATAATCGAATAACATGAAGTTGAGTTTAGTTATCCAGAGCAACTTTCAAGGCCACCCGGGTAAGATAAATAAATACTGTAAGAATATGGGGTACAGAACAGCCGATAACACAATGACTGAGCAGAAAAACTGCCAAAATAAACAAGGATGGTTATTTCAGTGTACATGTAATGTACAGTTACCTTTAAGAATCCAATCACATCACCATGCATTTGTAGGAATTCTGTCCTTTGTAAAGTAAAACTCGGAGTTCCAAAGTTTAGGTCAACAGCAATTTAATTATAATGCAAAATAGTCTTCATTACAGTATACAAGATACCGGGTAATCGTAAGGCAGTTCAATCACAAAATAGTGTTGTGTGTGGTACAAGCTTTATACCCCAAACCTGAAATAAAATTCTGACATAGAATGCAGGTTCCTGTCCCTGATTGGGTGACAGGCAAACAAATGGACATTGCATGTGGTGTGGGAGGGAACCAAATGGTTATTGTCACCTAGGTAAACTGGCTAATTCCTGTCTCACACCTTAGCGGTGCCGTCGTCACCAGGCTTTGTTTCTAACCCCCCTTGATCATTGAGTAAGGCTGATTGTGTTAGGTGACCATCCAAGAACATTGAAGCAGGAAATGTATTTTCCCTACACATTGCACATACAGATAACCTATAAGAACCTTACCTTATATCAGTCAGCACGTGGCGCCAAGCAATGATTCGTAAGAGCAACGTTACCTTGCGTCATACTACAGTATACAGAGCGTCACAATATTCTGTAAATGCAACATTGTACATTGTACAGGTGATCAGTATTGAGCGCTCGGTGTGAAAATGAGGTTTTAAATCTGATCTGACCTTGGATGTAATGATATTTAGACGTATAGCTTAAATAGGAAGTGACATTGATTTGTGTATTCAAACAAACAGGAGAATCTTTGCAAACCCAAAAAGCTATGGGAAGGCAGTAGATTTTGGCTGGTAAAACAATGTAATTGCCTGTAATTCCACCAGAGGGCAGCATTTTCAAATGGAACAAAAACATTGTTTTTTTTTTTCTTTTAGTTAGTTTAGCATGTTTATACTTAATATTGTTTTGAAAATTCCCAGCGCAAAACAATTCTGGTGTACCCTGACCTATAGATACGTCCTTTGTTGTCAATGCTTGATTGTTCTCTGAATTGTCAAATATTTGGCCATTATTCTCAGAGCCAAATTGAAGGTTTCATCAGGGGCCTGTATCAAGAAGCAGGATTACTGAGTTGGATAACTGCACTGAGTAAAACCCGGAACCCAACCAAATCTGGCTGTTCCGGGTTTTACTCAGTGCAGTTATCCAGCTAACTCCGTAATCCTGCTTCGTGATACAACAGGCCCCGGGGCATGCCGAACAATAGGCCCAAACTAATTTGTCATCCTATTTATGATGTCGGCCCGCAACTTGCATCGATTTTCCTCTTTAAAACCAGGACAAATCAACAAAGGGTTTTTCAAGCAAACCCCTGATTGGGACCACAGATAACTATGGTCTGGTCAGATATTGTTTTGCATGCAGTTGGATTAACTTGAGTTTCACCTGTATGGGAAACCGTTCAATGGTAAATTCAACTGAATCCAAAAGAATAGACGTGACTTTTATTTATTTATTTATTTAGACAAATGTACTGATATATTAAAATGGCTTGCCGAAGACATAAAAATATTTGAACCACTGTTTTCTAGAAGAAAACGAGCTAACTTTATACAGTAGCTACAGTAGCCTACCTACAGTGACTGCAGTGTTTCCCAAACTACTGGAAGCGCTAAAGTGGCCATAGCGGCGCACAATTGCACGGGTCGATCAGCAGAGTGGGCGGGATCCGTCACATTCCAACGCATTCTTCCGTCTCCTCCTTTCGCCGTCCTATTGGTCAGCGCTTCATAATCAAATCTATGGCAACGTGATCATCGTGTGTACAGAACGCAACTGCGGAGACACGTCCGGGGCTCCGGGGTTGAGTTACAAAGCTCATACAGACCAATACGTGTACAAATAGCGGCAAAAACAAATTATTGTAAACCGAGACACACAGCCTACTGTATGAAACTGCGCACAACGTGGAAATTCTAGTTTGCGGTGAAACGTGTCGTTCGCTTACACTGTTGTCCTTTAGCGCATTTCGACGGCTGTCGTGCGTATTTGGCATCTACATGACAGCAGACTTTAGGCTAAACTTATTTTATTTTACCAGGCACACAACGCATAGGCCTATCCTCAAAATCCCGACCCTTTCTACCTCCTAACTCGCACGCGCTGCACAGTAAGTGGAGTGGATAATAGCCTAGCCGAATGGTGGGTTTAGCACAGTACCGTCGTGCTGCGCAGATTGGCCTGGCCGAGAGAGGTGGATCCCGTTCGGAGTACGGGCGATATTTAGGCGCTTCGACTGTGTCGACGTGGGACAGTAACGTAGCTGTTCAAAAACAAATGGATTTGGTTTATATAAATCAATTAAATGCCTATGTTAAACACGCTTTAATATTTCAACCTCATTATTTAGAAAATGTATTTGTTCTAAAACAAGGGTTTGCATATTGTGCCAGCAATTACCAATAATATATATAAGGCAATGTGAAATTAAAGTACCACAATTAAAATAATTTAATAAAAACGCCGCGTGTTAGTTACTTTAAGCCTCCGCCTTTGTCTCCTTTTCTCTCGCCAGTTTTTCTTCGGAGTTCCTCCCCCTGCGGCGCTGGGCGGAGTTTCATACCGAACCAGACGCTCCTTTTGTCGGATCCGTTTCGACCTGACTCCCCGGGGTTTACTGCCGAAAAAAAGACACTTAAACATCCATAAAACCAATAACACGACTTTAGTTTTGATTAATAACACCGCATATTCATTACTGACAGGAAAGGTGAGTGATTCATTTTGTTTTGACGACGTTTTTGACGATTTTCTAATCGCTTCTCCCCGAGTCTTTGTAACATTCATGGCGGCTCTGCAGTGAGAGATTTGGGGCGAAGGAGGGCAGAAGCGCCCGCTCTCGTCTTTACTTTTCACCTAAGCTCACTATCGGATACATTTTAAAAGGCTGTGGTTATCAAACTTTTATTTTCGTGGTCATTTTAATGTTGCGAAGATACCGCATTTCAAAGTAAAAATTATTTGCATCATTTCACACAAATTGCTATTTTAACCAATTTTAGCAGAGGCTACAGCGAATTCTGACAAAAATGCGAACAAGACAGCAAGCCGTCGCTAAGTTTAACAAATGCAAAATTCTACATTCTGACACGTTCAAATGTTTGAAAGAGAAAATGCTGCTTTTTCTCGCTCTGCCAAAGCTTTCCTACCAGCGGAAGCTGTGTGCTGACTCCTGCCGGAATAAGGACGCCATTACGGGGGCTGCAGGCGGACAGCGGGTCGGTGTTTCTGCGCAAACTGTACGGAGATACTGGAAATAGAAACATTTCGATAAAATGCACATTACATTTATTCTTGTTGTCACGTCGACTGTTATAAGATATGTAGACCTATATTTACCGCTTTCTTACTATTGCTTGGGAGATTTGTTTCGTTTTTTACGTGGTTTGGCACAATTCTGTAGCTAATCCTTGTTAGCAACTTGCGCCTAAATTTTTTAGGTCCGCATGTTATTTCCGTGAGGAAAGGTGGACGAGGGACAGGGAGGGTTAAATGGCTCTTTACCTTGTTGACCTTGCGAGTGAGCGGGCGGGGGATAACACTGTAGCCGAGAAAAGCAGCGCCTTGCTCGGCTGCGCAGCTGCGCCACCGCTCGCGCTCGGGGGAGGCGGTCAGAGATAGGCACGCGCTAGCAGGGAGCAGAGTCGTGCACACATTGTATCGAGCTGCATTTGCCGTTATCACGTACAGCTCGCGCGGGTGCCACAACACAGCGCTGGAAAAGTTTCATTTTGAGAGATTATGATCTAGCCGTTACACATTTGTTTGTTTACGTCAAAATATTTGCATAATAATTACAAGAACTATCCAAGGTTTATAAATCCCCTTGGCTAACTGCAATACTGAATCAAGATTAATTGTCATGCTGTTACGAAACTGTACCGGAGGCTAATAATTTAATTGCATTGATTTAAGTGCATTGTATATAATCTGGTTCTGAAATGGCAAGGAATGTTGACAGGCTAAAGCCATTCACTAGAAATGTCATAGGCCAAGTGGCACGATATTCTCTAATTACTTACACACTTAATTGCAACATCCGATGTAAGCTTATGGTAACAATAATTGCAAATGCATATTTGTCCTGATATGGCCTAGGTTGTAACTTTATGGTCAAGACATAGAGTGGAGAGAAAGTCTGTGCAGTCCAGTATTAGTCACTTGATCCATTTTAAAAGGCACAGCTCCATAAAACATTCTTGGATTGACAGCAATGTCTTCCAGCCCCTAACAGCTAAATATAAATATCTAAATACATTTCCATGTCTCCCTGTCTGTCACACACACGCGCGCGCAGAAAAATAATGCAAATGTACCTTATGCATCTCATTCAAAGGTAGGCTACAATAATTTAATATTCTAAATATATAACCGTGCCGAGCGAATGGAAGAACACTGGGGCAAAATACATTTTCTCCCCAAATATTTCCTCATATGTTGCCTGGTAAAATAACAAGATGTAATTCGCCAATTGCTAGTAAAAAAAATAAAAATGTTAAAGATTGTCCATTGCAAGTGACTCCTATTCAAACGAGTATTTTTTTTAGTCGGGTTAGGAAAGTAGGCCTATGTAGGTCAGTGGACAAAACTGGACATTCCAGTCTGTGTATGCAGTGGACGTCCCGACGGCGCCAGTCTACAGGCCGCGGAATCCTTAATGCTACGTTGGCAGGAGACAGTATTCAAGTCGGACACAAATGCTATGTTGCTGCTGCTCGGGATTGCAGTAGGCCGGTGTACACCCACTGTCATTCGATAGCCTACTCCAAAAGAAAAAACATTTAACATGAAAGTCTGATGTCGTAGGCTATGTAGGCTAATGCGAATGATTACATTGTGCTCACTTAGTTAATCGAATAGGCTCGTAAAGTGTAATAATACTGAACTGCTATGAGTTAGGCGACTTTCTGGTATTGGACTGTCATGGTCGTATCCAAAAGCATTATCACTAAAACTTGGATATGTTTTACAGTTGATACAAATCCTACTTTATCAATAGGGGTGCTATTAATAGCTTATTTATATTTAAGTCAAATTGAACTGTTTTCCGGTAGTAGCTATATTACAGAAATCGAGTCGGATGTAGCGCCTTTATCCGAGTAGTGTAGCAAGTCAGTTGACGGCGATACAGGGCATCGGAGCTCTCGACAACGGAAACATTCTAGCTTTAAAATATGCGTCCAGACCGAGGCTTTAACTACAGCTGTGCAAGACCTGAATTGATTTCTTCTCTTTAGTTGCCTTGTTTCATGGTCCATATACGAAACGATAAAAATCCAGCAATCCCATGCGTTTATATATTTTAAAAAAACATTGTTTTAATGTAAAATCTGGAAAACTGCAACGAAGCCCATTATGAAACTGTATCCTCACTGCGGGGCAACCGTACAGACATAGCGTGGCTTGGTCGGCCTCGCTTAACTGTCTATTTTTGAAGACTGCGTTCCAAAAAAAAAAAAAAAAAACGGTTTTGAATCGTGAATCTATATAGCGTCCAGTAGTTGCAGACAAAATGAGATAACCAACGACCTTTCCCACGTCCTTTGCTCATCAGCTAAACATGCTCACGTAAGCAAAGGTTTGTAGGCTACCCCAAGGAGGAGGATGTAGGCGGAGCTGTGTTTATATGCCGCTAGCTTTACCCTAGCAATAAGTCTGTAGATTCGATAATCACTAGTGGATTTATTTTACTGATGTTACATTCTGACCAGCTTATTTTCACAAGTAAAATAATGTCACGCAGACGCCACGTACTGTATGTGGGAGTATATGATCAATCACGTTAAATAAATTGTTTCAGACGTCATCGGAGACCCGGCAAGTCCACCGGGAGTTTCCCAGCCTCTCTCCGCCATGAACGGCAACAGCAGCGTCTCCGGCGCCTCCCAGACCACGCGCATCAAGAACGAGCCAGGTACACAAAAGGGGATCCAAAGATCATTTTTATTTTGTTTCGCTCATCGCCTCTCCATTGCATACACGGCACCTCACTAGCGCCTCGAAAATATGGTCGAAAGTAGTAAGCAGTCATGGTTTTTAGTACATTCTCTCCCAACTGCCCTTACTTTGATCTGAATACTGAACTTTTAATTCAGCATATTCTTCATATTTCTTTGTGCACTTTTTGTGACTGCATTGGACTGATTCCGTTTAATTAGGATTATTCGTATTATTGTCGGTACTAGTTATAGTATTATTGTGTCTTAATTTGACAGACACTGTTATCCACAGGGATTTATTGATAGTTACATTAAAAAAATTGGAGATCAGGAATAAAAAATAAAACTATATAGGAATTAATGGAGGTATTATATACAATTAAATACAGTTGCAAATCAAATAGTTTGCTGTTATACCAATTTATTAACAGGCAGGGCAGAATTTGGTTATTTGTGTTGCCCTGTGTAATTTACATTGTTGGAGTTTCTCATTTTTCTCATTCAAACAGGAAAGCAAACGCATTGTTTTAGTTGTAACTAAAAATAATAATTTAGAGACTCCTGGCTCTTTTGCAAGAGGGACTACACCACGTGGAACTGTGTGCTGACAAAATATCCACAAAGTGCGGAAGAGTTATTTTTACAGCGTACACAGTGTGTTTTTATTGTTTAGACATCCATGAGAGATATCATTTGAACTTGGAATTGCGTTCACAGCAGGGTATGAGTGGCTTGTGGATTCTAAAAATCACCAACAATTTTCAACATTTTACCAGCCATATTACCTTGAACAATATAACACAACCTAGTTTGTTACCGACCAAAGTGGCTGCTAGAGTAAAATTCTTACCAGCCACAATCAAAATTTTACCAGCATTTGGCTGCTGGCGGGTGTTAATTTGCACACCCTGGTTCTCAGCAGGCTTTGGACTGGAAATTAGGAACCAGGATGTTTGCTTTTGCCGGCATTGGCTAAGTGTGTGTGCGCGCGTTTTTGCGTGTTCTCCAGATGCGTGGACTAAGGAGGAGTGTTTGACGCTGTTGGAGAGGATCCGTAGCCTGCTGCCTGACGGAGATGGCATGAAGTACAAGACCACCGAGTCGCACTTTGACTGGGAAAAGATTGGCTTTGCCGGGTTCACGGGGGACATGTGCAAGCTGAAGTGGCAGAAAGTCTCTACCGAGGTGAGCCCTCATCAGCTGTCTGTTAGCGGTGGCGGTGTTAGCATAAAGATGGTCAAGAAATGGATAGACCCCTGGAAAACAAATTATGTAATTGAAAAGTTAATGAATGTAATGAGGCAGCAGGGATTTCAATGACGTCCTATCCAACAATAGCTCAGGCTTCCTATCCAATGATGCAGGGTGGTCCACAGGTACAGATTAAATGGTTTTCGTGTTAACGTCCTAGTCGCTGGGGACTTGGCTTGTACCATCATTGTTATTCTAAATGGATCTGACTTCATCCCGTCCGCCTGCCAGGTGACTGGAGTAACTTATCGCCTGCAATGTGACAGGGGCTTTAATTGGAATTTTTTCAATGCGGGACTTAATTTGAAAAACTATCAACTGATACACAGCTGTAAATTGGACTATCAGTTTGAGGAGCAATCACCAAAGAGTGTTGTAAGAAAAAAAGGCAGTTGTCAGAGATACAGAAAATGCACTCTGGATTCAGCGGAGTTACTCTGAATCCTGTTCTGTGAAATGTATGACTTTAAATACCCTTTTTAGGGGTCTGACTTCTTAAGGTGGGAAACAGAAATGTATATTCAAAATGATGTGATTGATTTAAGGAAGCCACTGTTTGGCTCTCTTAAATCAATTAGTCTTTCCATCAGTAGGGGGTCTGAAGGTTCAACTTCCTGTGGTCTAACCAGGAACCAGTCTATTGTATTGCTAATCTAGTCTCCTTCGTTGAAATAGGCCTTGATCACTCACTCCCAGCTGCTATTCTATAATTGAATACTATGCCTATCAGTGGCGACGAGTCACTGCTTACACTTATGTTTTAACCTACATTGTATTTATGATAAGTTGGTTGATTCGGCCGGCGTCGTGGTTGATTTGTCAGTGTTTGAGTGGATCATGTCAACTTAAGAGTCTTACAGTGTTCTTTAGAGAATACTATTGTCCACACCCAGGATTGTTAGTACAGCACGGCACTTGTACAGCACATACTTACCTACTTCTGTACTGTGGAATGTAAATCCTATAGCAAATTGGCTGTCACATCCTTGTACTGTTTGTTGATCCTCAGGTACGGAAGTACAGGACAATGACAGAGCTCATCATCGATGCCACTGAGTACGTGAAGAACCCCTACAAGGGGAAAAAGCTGAAGGTAAGCCCAGAGACACGTTCGGTTATTTCGGTATATAAAGCCAGATGATGTGATATTGGGGTTACAGTGTGCCAGAGACCGACTGGGACTTTGCGTGGGTCTCACACACACACACACACACACACACACACACACACACACACACACACACGCTCGTGATCAGAGTAACAGCATAGTCTTCCTTCCCGCCCAGACGCACCCGGACTTTCCCAAGAAGCCCCTTACCCCCTACTTCCGCTTCTTCATGGAGAAGCGGGCCAAGTACGCCAAGATCCACCCAGAGATGAGCAACCTGGATCTCACCAAGATCCTCTCCAAGAAGTACAAAGAACTCCCGGAGAAAAAGAAGGTGAGGGCCGATGGTGGGGCGGACCAGTTTTATGGCACGTTGTGATGTTTGTCATAGAGATGTTCACCAAGGGCTATAGGCTTGATCCTGGAGAACGGACAGCCCAGTGAGTGTTCCAATGTGATTCACGTTGGCATGACACTCTCATATGGAAAAATATAGATTGTAGACTGAAACGTCATGTATTTTATTCAATAAACTAGAAATCTATATATGTATTTTTTCATACAAGAGTGTCGCGCTTCTTTTTACCCTTATTAATGACTATATTTAAGGTTGATATAAAGTCTCATTACAAGACTAAAAGACTTGTTAAAAGAGACTTTTTATTTTTTTGCAGTGCAATGTTCTGTCTTGTTTAGCACTGAGAGCGCTAACTGCTGCAAATCGGATTGTGCAAACGTCGTTTGATCTCTCCTCACAGCTCAAGTACATCCAAGATTTCCAGCAGGAGAAGGAGTCCTTTGAGAAGAACATGGCGCGCTTCAAGTGAGGACCTCCGTCGCCCAGCGACCGCGTCACCTGTGTCGCTGAGCTAATTCGGGGGCGGTTATTTATGAAGTTTACACGGGGAAATTTCGACAACTACAGTAGTATAGGTGGCAGAAGTGGGGAAACATGATCTGTCCTATCCACAATGGAACTTCCTCCCTTGAAGCACCTCCCATGTACCCAGATGCTTAGGCTATAAGTTAACTAAAAGACTAAAACATATGGACACATATCACCAATTCTTCCTGCATTATGCTTGCTCCCAGTGGAGTTCGAGGTAAAACTCAGTATTCTACAACTCGTATTGAGAGCCCGGCATTCAATTATTTCAGAACTTTTACACACCCACAGATTCTGTTCCCTTGAGTGGGGTCATCTATCCAATGCACCAAACAGGACTGTTGGAAGCAGAGCCTTCTCAAGCTGTGCATCACAGCTTTGGAATGGTTTGCCGAAATATATTGGAGGCTGGGAAACTCTTTAACTTGCACTTTTTAAAACGAAGCTAAGGACAAATATATATTAACTGCACAGCATTTAATGATGAAAATTTCCTGCATGCTTTTACAATACTTTGCACATTGCTTCAATTTATTATTAAACAGATTCAGTGTCATTACATTTACCCCTGTAATGAGTATGAATTCCCCTTAATAAAAACAAATTTTACATCAATAAATATTCTTCTGCATCTTCCTTCAGAGAGGATCACCCTGAGCTGATCGAGGAAAGGAAGAAGTCGGACCTCCCAGAGAAGCCCAAGACCCCCCAACAGCTGTGGTACAACCATGAGAAGAAGACCTACATGAAGCTACACCCAGACGTGAGTCCTTAGAAATTAACCTTTAAACAGTTGCCTTCTATTGTGCCCTTCAAAATCCTCCTTGTGAGCAAAAGCCTTCATTTATGTCTGCAACTATTGGCCTGGAAAAAGACACGTTCATGTCATTCAATGCCAAAATGGCTTGAAGCTACTTAGCTCGTGCAGCTCCAGTAGGTTTTTGTTTGGTTCACTGACTGTAGTCGCTGAGTGGATAATGGAGCATGACAGGCCAGGCAGTAGGAAGCATACAGGTGTACGGTTACATCACACTGCTGACACCAAAGCATTTAGGATCACTTCCACCTTGCTGCTTATGTGCCGGTGTCAGGTGTACCGAAGAACAAAAATACGAGTGCCGAAATATTTGTGGAAAAGTTCTCTTAAGCACGGTTTACGATCAGATCTGATCGTACGCATGTTTTCTTGAATGAGGCCCATTGTTCGGCGCAGTGCTCAAGCATGTCTGTGTGTTACTTTTCCCAGAGTTCCCAGTGGTGTCGCTGAACAATGTTGTCTTCCTTCCTGGCGTCTTCAGGTGAGTCCGAAGGAGCTGAAGGAGGCCCTGCGCAGACAGTGGTCCCAGCTCTCCGACAAGAAACGCCTGAAGTGGATCAGCAAAGCCCTGGAGCTGCAGAAGGAGTACGAGGTGAGGGAGGGGAGGCGAGGGGAGGGGGGGGGTCAGTCGGGGTCAAAGGTCAGCAAAGTTCACTTGGTTTGATGGCCTTGACTTTGTGCAAAGAGCTCCCGCAGTGGAGTCAGTGGATTTCTTCAGAAAAGAAAAGATGTTCAACTGTCACGCACACCCCCGCGGCGTTGACGGCAAATGGCTGACTGTGCTCTGTGAAAATGTTGGCTCACGACAGGGCACCATGCGAGCGTACCATCAGGCGCACCCCGAGTCCAACCCCGACGACCACGTCAAGTCAGTCCTGACCAAGGCCGAGCGCCAGCTCAAGGACAAGTTCGACGGACGGCCCACCAAACCCCCTCCGTAAGTCCGTAACTCCGTCACTGGACTTAACAGTGTCAGGTTGGGCTGATCCATTTCCTGTAGAGATGGGGAGTGGGTGGGAGGCTGTACCAGTCCGTCTCTCTGTTCACTCTGGCTGTGTCCGAATCAGAGCCCTATATACTGCATGCTGTGTACTGTGTACTAGCATACTGTGTACTGTTTACTGCTTACTGTCTAGTACACGAAATGTAGTGTGTGTGAAAAATATTCTCCATACTATTATCAGTGAAAAACCCAGAAATAAGTATGTCATCCGGGAATTTTAAGTACACTACATACTTAACAACTTTCTGATCCAGTGTATTTAACAAGCATACTCAATAGCAGGGGTCCTCAATCTTATCCAGAAAGGGCCGGTGTGGGTGCAGGTTTTTGTTCCAACCAAGCAGTTACACAGCCGATTCTACTAATCAACCACTAGAGTCTTTGCTAAGCACCTTGTTTAGTAGAATCAGGCGTGTCACTGCTTGGTTGGAACAAAAGCCTGCACCCACACCGGCCCTTTCTGGATAAGACTGAGGACCCCTGCTCAATAGTATGGAAGGGCAGTTGATTTGGACACAGGCATAGTCTCTGATATCTCCTGGTCAGGAATGGCTACTCCCTGTACTGCGCGGAGCTTATGGTGAACATGAAGGACGTGCCCAGTACCGAGCGCATGGTGCTGTGCAGTAAACAGTGGAAGATCATGACTCAAAAGGAGAAGGACATGTTCCAGAAGCGCTGTGAGCAGGTGAGACGCGTGGACCCTTAAAGGGACAGTTCGCCCAAAAATTGAATGAACCTATGTTTCTGTATACCCTGAGTGCTATCTGTCCGTCTAGATCAGAGGTGTCAAACTCGTTCCATTGAGGGCCGAGTGTATGCAAGTTTTTGTTCTAACCATGCTCTACACCAGCTGATTCCACTAATTAGTTCACCTCCTTGGTTGAAGAGCTGAGCTAATTAGTGAAATCAGCTGGTGTAGGGCACAGTTGGAACAAAAACCTGCATACACTCGGCCCTCGATGGAATCAGTTTGACATCCCTGGTCTAGATGGTTTTGCTGAGATTTCACTAGTTTTATAGATATCCACTGCAGCTCACCTTGAAATCACCCTGATACAATGGACCTCAACGGGTCCAATGTTTGTGACGCTCAAAGCGCCAAAAATGTACATAAAAAATAATCAACAGCAACATCACGGTCCTCCAGGGCTGCGAACTGCTTCTTTTCCACCCTCCTTTTACCTGGGAGTCAGGTTTGAAGACAGTCTGGCCAATCAGTAGCACTAATTGTTCGGTTAATTTACCTGGGAGAAAAGAAAACCAGGACCGAATTTGGATTCGAGGGCCAGATTTGAGTATCCTTGCTTTAATGCGTCTTTATAAAAGTAAACATTTATAAGATGAGTAGCAGAGCTCTGTTCAAACGTACAGTTAAAAAGTTATTTTAAAACTTCCGTTTTACTAACTTGCAGGATGTCCTTAGTGTCACATCTGCTTTTAAAAAAACTGCACAAACCTCCGAGAGGAAGTGACCTAAGCAGACCGCTGACACATGTTTATTTCTCACTGATGTGTGTGCGCGATCTCTTCCAGAAAAAGAAGCAGTATGAAACGGACCTGCAGAGGTTTCTCGAGGTGAGCCCCCTGCGTTGGCCTCTGATGGCTGAGGCCTTACGTTGGCTGAATCCCTGACTAACTGCAGATTGCTGCTTTATTTACCGTCTGCGCCGGATCTGCGTGATGTCGCTAAACCCCTCCCCTCGCTCCGCAGAGCCTGCCGTTGGAGGAACGGGACCGGGTTCTGACGGAGGAGAAGCTGGGAGGGTCCCGGCTCGCCATGGGGAACGCGGGCAGCCCGCTTACCGCCAAGTCCCCTATAACCAAGGTGGGACCCAAAGCCTGTTCACTGCAGAACTGCAGAACATAGACACAATGCATACACTGTGCAGTGTTATAGACACAATGCATACACTGTGCAGTGTTATAGACACAATGCATACACTGTGCAGTGTTATAGACACAATGCATACACTGTGCAGTGTTATAGACACAATGCATACACTGTGCAGCGTTATAGACACAATGCATACACTGTGCAGCGTTATAGACACAATGCATTCACTGTGCAGCGTTATAGACACAATGCATACACTGTGCAGCGTTATAGACATAATGCATACACTGTGCAGTGTTATAGACACAATGCATACACTGTGCAGCGTTATAGACACAATACATACACTGTGCAGCGTTATAGACACAATGCATACACTGTGCAGCGTTATAGACACAATGCATACACTGTGCAGCGTTATAGACACAATGCATACACTGTGCAGCGTTATAGACACAATACATACACTGTGCAGCGTTATAGACACAATACATACACCGTGCAGCGTTATAGACACAATGCATACACTGTGCAGTGTTATAGACACAATGCATACACTCTGTGCAGTGTTATAGACACAATGCATACCTTACACAGTATCATGGACACAATGCATACATTGCGCAGTACCATAGACACAATGCATGCATTACACAGTACCATAGACACAATTCATATACTGCACAGTACCATAGATAGACACAATACAGACATTGTACAGTACCATAGATAGACACAATACATACATTGTACAGTGTCATAGACACAATGTCAAAGGTCACTTGACCGCTCCTTGAACTTGTCGCTCCCTGGGGGCTCGTCCTCAGGACCGCTGTCCTGACCTGGAGCAGTGGGCTCAAAGCCTCGCCAAGCGTGACGGCAAAAAGCGCACGCGCCTCCCCGAGACGCCCAAGACGGCGGAGGAGATGTGGCAGCAGAGCGTTATCGGAGACTACCTGGCCAAGTACAGGGTGAGAGGTCCTCGCAGGGTTCCGCCAGTGCCTTAAGTGGTGCCCATATTTCTGCCTGCAGAGAATGGGCATTTTACAGATGTGTGTGCGTGCGTGCGTGCGTGCGTGCGTGCGTGCGTGCGTGCGTGCGTGCGTGCGTGTGTGTGATTGCAGCATGACTTTCATAATTAACAGATGCTTCCAGTTTTACACTGCTATGTTCACCAGAGTACAGTAACCATCAAGGAAATTAGAACTGGTGGAAGACCAATGCCTCTGGGCTGTATAAATACCAATGTTTCCCTGAAGAAAGACTCACTTCAACAGCCAAAACACATGACTGACTGAGGTTAGTAACCTGGGCTGTGTCCGAATCAGAGCTCTATCTACTACGCCCTGTCTCCTGCGAAGAGTGCACTGGCAGAAGTGTGCTGTTTAATGTGCACTGATTAGCAGGACGCGAAAAATATCCGCGATACTATTTCCAAACCGTACTGTGGAAGTGTCGTAAGCAGGTCATAAGACGTCCCACCAGTGTTGCCATGTCCGCAGTTTTACAGCTAAATTGGGATACTTTCAAAGTGCAGTCACGGGTAAAAATGAAAAGTCACAAAGCACGCACTTATTTTAAAATGTAAAAACATGATGATTTCTATTTAAAATACGTTGGTTTCGATTAAAAATAGCCTATAAATTGGCTAGTTTTGAGTCGCCATTTGGCTAGAAAGTCTTACAAGATCTGGCAACCCTGCGCCCCACTCTTGCGCTGCCATGTCACATGTTGTTTTTGTTGTATTTGAAGGATAACGTCAGCAAAGCTGCGCCTCATTTTTCAAAAACGAAACTTCACGTCATATTCATGTGACCAAAATGTTCGTGTACTTCTTGAAAAGTGTGTTCCCGAATGTACTCAGCGAAACCCCAGAAGTAAGTGTGTCATCCGGGGGTTTGAAGTATACTGCAATTTGAAAAATATTTGCGTACTCTGCGACTTTCTCGCCCTATCTACTCACCAAGGCTACTCAACAGTGTGGAAGAGTGCTGATTCGGACACGGCCCTGGTATCCAATTAGAGTATCTGAGGTTAGTAACCTGGTATCCAATCAGAGTGTATATCACTGACTGAGGTTAGTAACCTGGTATCCAATCCAATCAAAGAGTATCTGACTGAGGTTAGTAACCTGGTATCCAATCAGAGAGTATATCACTGACTGAGGTTAGTAACCTGGTATCCAATCAGAGTGTATATCACTGACTGAGTTTAGTAACCTGGTATCCAATCAGAGAGTATCTGAGGTTAGTAACCTGGTATCCAATCAGAGGGTATATCACTGACTGAGGTTAGTAACCCAGTATCCAAGGAGAGACCTGTCAGAGAGCATGTCATTGACCTTCTCCCCGCCCACACCTTCCCGCAGAGTGATCGCAAGAAAGCTCAGAGCGCCATGGAGTCAGCCTGGAAGCTGATGGAGAAGAAGGAGAAGATCCCCTGGATCAAGAAGGCAGCGGAAGACCAGAAGCGATACGAGGTTCAGTACCGGCCTGTGGTCAGTGACCAGACGTTTTGACCTCTGTCTTCTGACCTCTGACCCCAGTGTGCTGAAGAAGTGTCAAAATGTTGGTCAACCTGCTCTTCTTTTTGTCCCGGGTTGGACTGTAGGCACTACTTGGCCGTGTGTTCCTCAGTGTGTTTTGTCTTTTCATTTCACTCGTTTTGTTTGTTCTGTCTTTTCCCTCGTTGTTCTGCTTTTTGGTCTACTGTGTTTATGTAGTACCAGTTTCATGTAAATTTGACTGTTCGTCTGGTTATGCGACTTAGTGTGCATTATGCACCACATACGTGTGACTTAGTGTGCATTATGCACCACATACGTGCGACTTAGTGTGCATTATGCACCACATACGTGTGTGTGCACATAGATACGTACTTGCATCTGCATAAAAATACGTGTAAATGTGCTTTTAATCATTTTGGGTGCTGGGTTTGATGTGAAAAGTAGTATGCTGTATATGTGTTAATACTGCTATATGCTTGACACCGTGTGTTGGTGTAGTGAGCGACAGTGTGACTCTTCTGTGCAGGTGTGAGTGTGTGTGTGTGTGTGTGTGTGTGCTGGTGCAGTTGACAGTGTTGCTTTGCTGCAGAGGGAGCTGTTGGAAATGAGGACGCCTCTGGCAGGTCAGGGACAGAGGAAACCGAAATTTGACGGGGAACCGAAGAAACCCCCTGTGTGAGTGACCACAACGGGCAACCCCTTCACTCTCTCTCTGTCTGTCTGTCTCTCTCTCTCTCCCCCCATCCTCTCTTTAATTCCCCTGTCTCTCCTTCCATTCTTGCTCTCCCTCATTCTCTCTCCTTTTCTTTCCCTCCCTCTCTCCATCTCTGCCTCTTTTGTTTCTCACCTGTTTCTCACCCCCCCCCCCCTCTGCCTCAGGAGCGGCTACCAGATGTTCTCCCAGGAGCTGCTGACCAACGGCGAGCTGAACCACTTCAGCCTGAAGGAGCGCATGGTGGAGATCGGCAAGCGCTGGCACAAGCTGACCCAGAGCCACAAGGACAAGTACAAGAAGCTGGTGGAGCAGCTGCAGATGGAGTACAAGGCCGACCTGGAGGCCTGGGTCAAGGTAGGGGGCCGAGGGGCAGGGGGGGACCGGGGCTCAGGGTTTGGGGGACAGTCGCGCCCCTGTTACGGTGGTACTCATTTTCCGTTTGCTCTCTCTCTCCCCCCCCCTGTGCACGCAGTCCCTCTCTCCTCAGGAGCGAGCCGTTTACAAGGAATTTTCCACCACGGTGAGTTGTTCAGGACTCAAATCCCAAGAGGCCACCGCCCTTCCCGGGCCATCCACCACTTGCTCGTCCATCTGTGTGTCGTGCCCCCGCACCCCTCGGCTCAATCCCAGCATGCCCATCACTAATGGCCACGCCCACAGGGGGAGGGGGCAGACAGCAGGGGGGGCGGGGGGGTCATCCATGGAGAGACACTCACTCTTTCCCCCGCTCCCACAAAGGTGATGGCATTGCTGACAGTGTTGGAGAATTGCCTGACTGGTTTGCGCTTTTGCCCACTGCATGGCCTGTCAATCAAGCGTCAGCACACCAGCTTCACTGTGGGATGGGGGGTGGGGCTAAGTGAGCCAGAATGTCCTCATGTATTGAGTATGGGTTAATACCGAGTATATTCTAAGGCACCGTACTAACAGAATTGCATTGCGTAGGAGAGGCTATTCAAGAAAGAAGCTACTAATCAATGCTTGAGCTTCAATGGTATCTATCCGCTGTTCCCCCATCCCCCCGGTTTCTCTCTGTCTCTAGAAGCGACGCAGCACTGCCAAGGCGCGAGGTCCCGTGGCGAAGGTTCGAGTGACGAAGGGGAAGGCGGTAGGTGCCAGAGCCGGAGGACTGGGGGCCGGGGGGGGCAAGCGTGCGATGGCGTACAGGGCCAAGGTAACGCCCGTTCACACACTGTGGGGAGGGAGGAAATATGAATGGAAGGGGGGGGGGGGGGGGTGGAGGGGGGCACGCTTGTTAGCAGTAGCAACGCTGTCGAGCTACGTGCTGCCACAAGGTCGCCAGGTCAGGTGCCCAAGTATCTACTCAAGATATCTACTCTGTGTGTGTGCGTGTCCCTGTTTGTGTGTGTGTGTGTGTGTGTGTGTGTGTGTGTGTGTGTGCGTGTCCCTGTTTGTGTGTGTGTGTGCGTGCGCGCGCGAGTGTGTGTGTCTGTGTGTTTGTGTGTATGTCCCTGTTTGTGTGTGTGTGTGTTTGTTCCTTTGTGTGTGTGAGCGTGTGCGTGTGTGTGCGTGCGTGAGTGTGTGTGTGTGTGTGTTTTTGTTTGTCCCTGTGTGCGTGTGCGTTTTTTGTTTGTCCCTGTGTGTGTGTGTGTGTGTGTGTCCCTGTTTGTGTGTGCACGAGTGTGTGTGCGTGCGTGCGTGTTTGTGGCCAAAGAGAAACTGAGCAAAAGAGCTAGAAGAGGAGTGACCCTGCTGTTTCCAGCAGGACACATCGGATTCGGAGGATGAGAAGACGGATTCGTCTGATTCCGATGATGATGATGACGATGACGACTCTTCAGGGAGCTCTGACAGTGACGATGACGACGAGGTAAGTTTCAAAGTCTCCGAGTGTCACTCCAGCAAGAAGGGTTTTGAGATGCTTCAAAAACAATAATACAACAGTCAAGTTAATTTGGCCATCATATTGGTTGCTGATTCCTTTTGGGCCCACAAATGGGGGGCATCGAGGATAGGGACAGTTGTAATTCATTAGCTTAACAAATAATCATCACTGACTAACAAAGCCATCTCCTTTACCAAGAATGATGACGATGACGACGATGATGACGACGACCAATCGGACGGATCCAGCAGCTCATCCACAGATAGCAGTGACTCAGACTCGGATTAGCCCCGCCCACAGGAAGAGGGGCTTTGCGGGACGGGGGGGGGGGGGGGGGGGAGCGATCTTCCTCGTAGCCAGCGGCACTGATTCTCCCCCCAGACTGACGGAGTCAGAGGGCCAGGGCTGGCACCCCGCCCCCTCCTCCTCTTCCTCAAAGACTCTTACGCAATTGGACAATTTCTCTTTTTAAGGAGGCGTGTTACATGTGTGTCGGTTTTTTTTATTGCCTTTCTTGAGGTGTTACGAAAGACCATGTCGGCCATTTTGTTTTGTTTTTTTACATGAAATGGAAAAGCTATAACACCTGAAGCGTTTGGACATGTTTGGTTTGTTGCTGCGGTGTTCGGCAGGGAGTGACACCATCTCCCCTGAGTCCTTGTCCTTCCGTGTGTGTCCATTTTCCACATGCCAGGAGAAAGGACTCGTTTTCGTACTCTGTGGACACGTTTCTGGGAAAATTGCTAATAAATGCACTTTTTTTTCTTGTATTAAATGGTGTGTGATTGCACATGTACCTTGACTACGGCAGACGAACGGTGAATTTATGACTCGTACACAAACACGGGGGAACCAGTGAGAAGGAGATTTGTACCTTCAACATTTAAAAAAAAAAATATATATAATTTTTTAGACGTTTGAACCCAATAGTTTGTCGAGAACACAGGGTTCGAGTCGGGAAACTGCAGGGCTTATACAAACTAGGCACAGCTGCAGTTTCGAGGACTCTCAAATATTAATGTTTTAGGATGTTTATGCTCACTGATGACATTTCAGCGTGTGTGTGAGACATGAACATAATGTAACTGCAAAAGATATGACTGGAAGATCCAAGCTTTTATGAGGTGATAAATGGAACTGGAACAGAGTATGTGGTTTAGCAGGATCTTTTTTTCATGAATATTCTGGCTAGCCTTTTCAGCTCTCTCCTTTTGCCCATCGTCCGTCATCTGCCTCTCCGCCCTCCCCCTCTTCTCCACCTCCTTTACACCACCTCCTCTTCTCCACTGCTGTTCCAGGCTCCTGTGCTCTTCAGTGATGGTAGAGGAAGGGTCCATGAAATCCCATAATATGCGGCGCTACAGTGTGCTACCAACTCGTTCCAATTTGTAAGGTATGCGCTTCACAGCAAAGCGATTCGTTCAAGTCTGCCATTGACAGCCCTTGGTAGCTCTGTCCATTTTTAATTTCAGCAAACCTCTCCCATCACTGCGGTACCCCCCCTATCCTCAGCTGGCTTCCCCACCAACCGTAAAAAAAAAAAAACCAAGCTGCCCAACCCCTCATTTTGTAGAGTCTACGAACCTGAAGATCCTTCTCTCTGGACAGCTAGGCCCATGTTTTTGTTTGTCTGCCCGTCTCTCTTGAGTGAAGCCCTTCATATTTCAGTTAGTGTCTGAACACTCGTTGGTTTCCACGACCTGGACCTGTGTCATGATTGGACCAATTAGAGTTGCATCACCTTAAGGGGGGTGTCCATCTCTTCCTTCGTGAAAGATTATGGTTTGATGTTCTTTACAACTTTTATTTAGCAATTTCTTGTCTTTTCATGTTGAGTCAATGCATACCTTTTTAAGAAAAAATATCACTCAAAAAAAATATGACTCAGTTTTCTCAGATTGTCTAGCAAGCAATGTGGAGACGGTACTCAGGTAAACGTGTCATTTATTTTACGCCGTTTCGACGGACCACTCCATACTTTGGGGGATGACCGACCTCACCGGAAATCACAGGACACTTGCTTTTTTAAAATTTTTTAATAATATCTTTTATATAGACTTTTTTTTATATGTATATATAAACAAAAACTTCTAGCCCCATCTCCACCCCTCTTCCCCCTGCACACACACACACACACGCCCTCGTCACACATTCCAGAAGACCAAAAGTAGCAATAAATTATTTCTGCCTCAGACGAGAGATGGGGATTCCATCTGTAGTGCAAAGCAAACGCACACAGGAAGTGTGGTAAGAACTGGGCGGGGATTCTGCTGAGGTCTAAGGACTACAAATCCCATGAACGACATCGCTGCCCTGACCTCTCATTCAAGTAGTCCATGTTCAATCTGGAGAAAAGAAAAAAAAAACGATTCCTTAGAAAGATTATCCTCTTATCGCTTCAGCTGGCTAGAAGCTGAGGTACGTTCTAATCAAACACACCTCTACAACTTGAATCAAGTTTGGCTTTCCGACACCAGTGTTGAACGACAAGGTCTAGGAGGCTAACGTAAAAAGTGTATAGATGTCTAATCCAGATTCCAGATTGGTAACTGTGACAACGGCATGAGGACAATCAATTTGTCCTTTACTGAAAGCATTAAAACTACACCAAGCACGTGAGATTCTATGGCCTGAAGGCCACAATTTACCTTTCAGAACAAGTTGGGTTTCTGGGTAACAAAGTTTGTGTATAAGAGCTCCACCTGGATCAGGAGCTTGCTGGTTTTCAGACCAATGAGTTCATGAGCAAACACCGGGCATATTGCCAGAGCAACCCCCCAGTATCAGCATGAGCCTCAAGGGTAAATTTGTGCAGCTGTTCTCATTGGAAAGAAAGCATTGACAAGGTGCCACCTGGGCATTCCGTTACATAAACGAATGGGGCCTCAATCAGTATCTGGGAGACTTCAGTCATTGGCTGAATCCCAAACTGAGCCCCTCTTGGACTGTGGATTTGTAGACGTTAATGGCGTATTTCCGGGAGCAGGTAAATCTGCATTGACTTGCAAAAAGGGGCGGGTAGAGGCCCCCATAAGAGCACTTGCCAAAAAGGCTGTTTTTACAATGGGTTGGCCCTCTAAAGCACTCATGGACTTGATAAGAATGCGCCCTCGAGTCCAGAGAATGGGATTCATCCTTTGTATAGTTAAGAGCCCCCAACACTGGTCACTATCCAGGCCAGTGGCTCAACCCGCAGGGCCTTCCCACAATGCACTGGGTGCGTTGCTTAGCATCAATCAAGAAGATGTGAGCAGTGACAGCACACTGGAAAAAAAATATATATATCATACTCTGTTTTTCCCCCACCCTCCAATTCATCTCCACAATTAACCCACCTGTGCAGTTACACCAGTATTACAAAAACATGTTATACATTTTTAGAACCCATTATTCCGTACGACCCATAAAGTTACGTCTGCTTACTTACCAGGACCCCCCCCCCCCCCCCTCCCTCTCCTACATCCTGTGGTACTCCACCCACCCTCACCCATCCCCCCACCCCCAAAAAGAGCAAAAGAATATCAAGTCCATCCCAAAACTGTCCCAAACATGCTTTACAACTGCGGTTAAGCACAGACTATAAAAAAGGGACGCGAGAACGACAACGGAAAATGAGAGGGGACCCCTAAAAATCGACCTCTCGCTCCCTTCCCCCCTCCCCACACCCCACACCCAAAAAAGAGCCATGATGACACGATTACCCCACAGTTCCCACCCCTCCCCCTTCCCCTTGCCCTCCCTCTGCCCAATGGCTGCAGGTTAACAGCCTCTGCAGTGGGCTGTGACTGGTTATTATTACTGAAGGTGTGCCAGGTGAAGGCGGGGCTGCTGCTGACCCCGCCCCGGCGCACACGCCCCCTGCCTGCCGCTGTCATAACGGCACTTCCAGAAGCTTCTTATGCAGGTACTGCTTCACCTCCTCGATCCCGTTCAGCTTCTCCAACTCCAGGTACGGAAGCTATTGGGGGGGCAGGGAAGGCATTCATTTTTCATTTATCATTTTTACCAGCCAAAATCACAGGCAAAGCTCTAAGACTCATGCTCTGTGCTTAATAATAAAGGAAGCAAGTTGAAATATGTTGGTGTACAAATAAATTTAAACTTATTTTTCCCTTTACTAGCCGACATCTGCTGCTGCTCATCTACTTTTTCCAGGAATGTAGAAACTCTGTCACAGTTTGCATTTGTGTTGTAATGTGAAACAGGGAGGCCAAGTATCAGCCAACATGGCCGGACACATGTGGGTCAGCGCTACCGAACCCAGAGGTTCCATACGGTGCACCGCTAATTCTGAGCGTCCTTGACGGTGGCGTGGGACCCACCTGGAGGATGACGTATCCCAGGAGCTGCAGGTGTCGGTCTCTCATGGCCCGGGACCCCACCAGCACGTCAGAGTTGTGGCAGTAGTGCCACTTATCGTTGACTGACATTATCACTCTGCAGAGGAGCACAAATATCAGTCTGCTGGGCACATATATATATATATACATACATACACACACACATACATACACAAAAAGGCAACTGGACAAATACACGAGTAAATGAGGGCTACAAAGTATATTGTCAATTAAGCAATTAGCCAATTAAGCATCCCAGAATGCTGGGCAGGCCCAGTTTCCCATTGTTTTGGGTGCAAACAGAGAGGGATACTATGGCGGGTAAAGTATTTGTCATAGAAAGTGTCATTCAGCTGTTTGAGCAAAAAGCTTTTGTGGGCTGTACTGATGAACATTTTCAGGGGTACTACAAAGTCAGTCAAATGCGTGAGCTAGCGGCCATTTTATTTTTGCTTTTTTAAAGCCCACCCTCACCTCTTGACCTGGTGGTGCTCTGTGGGTCCCCTCTCTGAGTCGGGACACCCAGCCGGGTGCAGCTGCAGAGGGGACGTGGGCCCCACCGCGCCCCCCTCTCCCCCCTCCGAGTACGGGACCCCCTCGTAGAAGGCGGGCAGGTCGCAGTCGGGTCCCTGGGCCTGGCCCGGAGCTCCGCCCTCGTCCTCCAGGATCTTCCCGATGGAGAACTGGAAGAGGGAGTCGGGCCCGGCCCCGCCCCCGCCGCTCTGAGCCCCTCCCTGGGCCAGGCAGTCTGAGGGGCTGCTGAGGGTGGAGCTGTCCTGGCTCTCCAGCGACTGCTCCTTGGCCAGGCTGCCGTAGTAATCCGACGGGGGGTAGTAGGGGCTGTAGTCGAGCGGCCCTCCCCCGTTGGGGCCCCCTCTCTGGGGCGGGGCGGAGGCGGCGGCCGGGACCTGGGCCCGGATGTGGTGGTGGGGCAGGAAGGGCGATTCGGGAGGCCCCAGCTCCTCCCCGGCCCGCGACGTGTCGCCTCCCTCCTCCAGCTGGACGAACGGGGAGAACTTCTGGAAGTCGGAGGTGAGGGCAGACACGCCCGCCTGCCCGTCGGGGGACTTGGGCACCACGCTGGCGCCCATGCCGGCGACACAGGGCGGAGAGCCGACCCCCAGGGTAGTCCCGCCCCCCGCCCTGATTGGCAGCACGCTCCCTGAGCTGTCAATCCACAGCAGGAAATCTGAAAGGAAATTTTTAAAAAAAGTTATGGATTATCATCAATAATTAATAAAAGTAAAACAGGACACGTCTGTACTTGAATTGTAAATGGTGTAGTAAAATAAGCAGGCTGACCTGTGTAGTACCCTGGGGCCAGAACCTCATCCTGCTTATAGCCATGCTCTCCCACCAGCTGCCGCAGGGCCTCCGCCACTAGACCCTTATAGCTGCAACACACACACACACACACACACACACACACACGTTAATGAGAGCGTAGGCAGCAGAGTAGCGTGCTTGTAACCAAAAGGCTGCAGGTTCAATTCCCAGTTTAGATACTAACTACCTTTGCACCCTTGAGCAAGGTACCTCACCTGCATTGCTTCAGTATATATCCCCCCCAACCCCCGCCCCCGCTGTAATGAGTAAAACACAGGGTGACGGTCCATCCCCGCGGTGTCTGACCTGTACTTGCGGTTGACCTCGTCGGCGGTCAGCGCGTGTTCGAACATGAGCACTTTGTGCGCCTCCTGCAGACGGGGGCCCGTGTAGTCCTGGTACTCCAGCTCCACGGCGGCGTCCAGGAGGGACAAGTAGCGGCGCACGATCAGGGCGTACGGGCTGTCTGTGAGGAAGAGCGGGGGGAGTCTTCATCAATACACCCCCCACCACCCCGGACGCCATTTTACACTGCGGCTCATTGAGGTGGGAACTCTACGCTGCGCGAGGCTGCGCTTCTGCATAGAGACAATAAATCTGTGCGGCAGCTGTTCTAGCTACACCACAAAACCTGCAACTTTCACAAAGGTTATGGTCACATCTGCCCTGGTCATGTGAAAGTAAGCAGAAGCTAGTTCAGATAGCGCCGTACGTCTTATAACTCGTCCTTCTATGTTGACTAATCAAACCATATAAGGACAAAAAATACGGGCTGCTAGAACTTTTGCTGAAAATGTAAAAACACTATGAAAGATTATTGCCTTACTTCACTGTACTCCAACTACCTTAAAATCCTTGCTAAAAACAAGCGCGGTTTTGTTCAGTGATATTATGCTTATAAAACATCTATTCATAATTTGAGAATAGATCATCTTGGCACAAATTAATTTCACTCATTTGGGTGTGTGTGTGTGTGTGTGTTAGTGCATGCGTGTTTGTGTTTCTGCGTGTGCATGTATGTGTATGTGTGTGTGTGCGTGCGTGCGCGCTCGCTCACTGGTGACGTTGCTGATGAAGGAGGCAGAGAAGACTCGGTGTAGCACCAAGTCGTGTGTGTGTGTGTGTGTGCTCTCGCTCACTGGTGACGTTGCTGATGAAGGAGGCAGAGAAGACTCGGTGTAGCACCAAGTCGTGTGTGTGTGTGTGTGTGTGTGTGTGTGTGTGTGTGTGTGTGTGTGTGTGTGTGTGTGTGTGTGTGTGTGTGTGTGTGTGTGTGTGTGTGTGTGTGTGTGTGTGTGTGTGTGTGTGTGTGTGTGTGTGTGTGTGTGTGTGTGTGTGTGTGCTCTCGCTCATTGGTGACGTTGCTGATGAAGGAGGCAGAGAAGAATCGGTCACCAGGCCAGGGAAGTGGCCCAGCTGAAACAGGGACATGAGGATGGTGTGTGTGTGCGTGTGTGTGTGTGTGTGCTCTCCCTCACTGGTGACGTTGCTGATGAAGGAGGCAGAGAAGACTCTGTGCAGCACCAGGCCGGGGAAGTGGCCCAGCTGAAACAGGGACATGAGGATGGTGTGTGTGTACGTGTGCGTGTGCGTGTGTGTGTGTGTGTGTGTGTGTGCTCTCCCTCACTGGTGACGTTGCTGATGAAGGAGGCAGAGAAGACTCGGTGCAGCACCAGGCCGGGGAAGTGGCCCAGCTGAAACAGGGACATGAGGATGTTGACGGTGGCGAGCGGAGAGCTCAGGGCCTTCAGCTCCAGCACCGCTTCCAGCTTGGAGAAGAACAGCGTCTCATTGGACGGCAGGTAGTTCATCCGGCTAAAGGGGAACACCAACTTCTGGATCACCTAGGGAGGGGGGGGGGCAAGAGCACCTTTACATTTCACCATGTTCTCAACTTAACATACGCATAAAACTGAGGATTTCTGGAGGTGGTGGCTTCAAAATGGCAGTTTATTTCAGTATACCTCGCACCTCAAATTACAAACTCCTGATCTGTCCGACAGCAGATTCCCCCAGAACCAAGCTGCTCAATGTCAATTTCAAAATACTGACTGCCGTACAGGCACTGTAATCCCATGTTAAATCAATGGATCCCGCTGAGCCACAGCCGTGAGATAAAGTTCATCGATAGCACTTCCCGTGTAGTGACACATTTAGTGCCAATTGCCCTTGTTTCAGTCCAACCCGTTATACACGCGCAGTCGATTGGCATTAGAAACAAAGTTAATTAATAATCTTCCTAGTTACTTCCTTCAAACAACCAACTGGAGTGGCATTCATGTATAAGTGAATGATATGGGTGTAAATTGTGAGTTTTATCACACTAATACTTTGGCTGTGTAAGAACGAGGCCTGAGCCCTGCATAGCGACACCCGTACCTTGCTGTCCAGGTACTCGCCCTTCTTGACGAGAAAGTCGGCGATGGTGTCGAGTAGGCGCGTCTCGCGGAGCCGGTGACGGGCGATGTACTTGGCGATGAGGGCCATCGTGTACGGCGTGATGCTGTCCACCTTCTTAGGGAGCTCATCTGTGGGCGGGCGGGGCCAAAAGGAAAAAAGTCAGGCCTCCTATTGTGCGCAAGCCGCCTGCCGCCTGCCCCTCGCACTACTGCACTAAACGCTGTACCCCGGAGTCCTTTGAGAACACAGAGAAAATACACTGGCTCCCTACACGCTATAGTGCACTCTTTAAGGAATCGGCCATTTTGTAGGACACGCCAATTCTCAGTGTTCTCAATTGAGAATTCAGAAACGATCAGAATGGCCGACCCCCGTAAATAGTGCACTATAAAGCACGCAGGGAGCCACTCTGAACCGAGCCACTGTTCACTGGGGTTTTTAAAAAAAAAACTTTATTTAGACAGGTAATCTCATTGAGACACGGGGTCTCATTCCCAAGAGAGACCTGTTCAAGACAACAGCAGCAATACAACACAAAGTTACAGACAGACAGGACATTCAATACAGGGACATTCAATACAGAGACAAAAATAGAACACAAATCATAAAAGTGAAAAGTGCCAAAGTGGTCGTCAGATTTTAAATACTATGTACAAGAGCACACCCCCACAGACGCTCTCTCCCGAAGGGGTGCGCTACGCCCCGGCGTTTTTAAAGCGGCGCGCATGTTTACCAGAGAGGCTGCAGATGAACTTCTCCTGCCGGTTCTGGTAGAAGAGGTGGGAGCTGAAGATGAGCTCCAGGGACTTGTTGCTGGCCTCGCACGCACAGGCCGACAGCATCTCGTCCAGCAGCGCCATCTCGTGGTCGCGCACGCTGCTCACGCTGCTCAGCGTGTGCTTGACCAGCCGCAGGATCTTGCGATTGGTCAGCAGCTGCTCGGGGGAGGGGCCCTCGGCCTTGAGCGAGCGCCACTTGAGGCGGTAGTAGGAGAGCAGCAGGAAGAGCGTCTGCGGGTGGCGCTCCCGCTCGATGTTCTTCTCCAGGCCCGACAGGCAGGACTCGATGAGCGGGTGCTGGCTGGAGGGGTGGAGCTTCATGGTGCTGCTGAACACCATGGAGATGTCCTTCTGGTTGAACTGGGACAGGCGGCCGCGAGACTCCTCCTCCAGGACCTGCACCACCTGGGAGTCGCAGGGCAGGCCTGAGGGGGGAGGAGCAAGCAAGGTAAACAGGTGACGCTATCATGACCGGGTATAAAAGGATATCAAGACTCTTGATATCTTATTTTCTGGTACTCTTACAAGCGATACTATAACCTCTCTGTATTTGAATGGATCTCTATGGGAATTGGGGGGGGGGGGTGGGACCAGATTAAGCTGTAAATTACACTGGAACAGTATGGAACCCATGGTTGGCTAAATGGCTGCAAGTCATCCAGGGTCTGAGGTATCAAACGAGCCTCAAATCATCACACTGCTGCCAGACATGCAGTAGATATGGATGGATCACTTGAAGGGTCGTTTCTCCCGACTTATTTTTCCATAGAGTTCAATAGGAAAATGAGTCAGGAGAAACAACCCTTAAAGTGATCCATCCATATCTACTGCATGTCTGGCAGCAGAGTGATGGTCTGAGGCTCGTATGACACCTGTCCACATCTGTATTGTATGAGTGTGTATTACATGTGTGAGTGTGTATTACATGTATGAGTGTGTATTACATGTGTGAGTGTGTATTACATGTGTGAGTGTGTATTACATGTGTGACTGTGTATTACATGTGTGACTGTGTATTACATGTATGAGTGTGTATTACATGTGTGAGTGTGTATTACATGTATGAGTGTGTATTACATGTATGAGTGTGTATTACATGTGTGAGTGTGTATTACATGTGTGAGTGTGTATTACATGTGTGACTGTGTATTACATGTGTGACTGTGTATTACATGTGTGACTGTGTATTACATGTATGAGTGTGTATTACATGTGTTGTCTCGTACCTTTGAGCTGTGCCGCACCAAATTCCAATCAACTTCTGTTGAAATGGCGATAACGTATTGAATTGATTTGGACAGAAATTGAGTCCAACATTGCCCCCACCCCCCGAAACAACTTACCGAGTGCGGCCACTGCGTACAGACAGTTGACGATGCTGAAGTTGTCGAACTTGGCGCAGTCGTTGACAATGGCGTTGCACAGGGTCTGAAAGTCTTGCTGCTCCGAGATCTGCCGGTAATGGCTCTCCCCGGGGCCCGCCAGCCCGGTCGGGGAAGCCAGGGCCCCCTCGGAGCCCCTTCCCCCGGCGGGCCCCGCCCCGGCCGCCTGCTGCACCTGTAGGAGCTGCCCGATCTTCTGCAGGGCGATGGGGTAGTGGTTGTAGGAGATCTTGCCGGGGTTCTGTGTGACCCAGCGGAGCACCTCGTCCACGCCGTGCGAGCGCTCGATCAGCCTCTTCATGGTGAAGAACGTGTCGTAGCTCATCTTCTCGTGGATGAAGTTCCAGGTCTTCTTCCTGCTCTGGTGCAGGTTGGCGTGGGGGTGGGCGTGGTAGTGGGGCGGGGCCGGGTGGGACTGGGGGTGCTGGTGGTAGTGGTGGTGGCTCTGGAAGTGCGCCCGGTGGCCGTCCAGCCGGCCCTGGTACACCGGGGGCGGGTAGTTCTGGGGGGGCGGGGCATGCGGGTGAGGAGGGGGGGGCAGGGCGTGGTGGTGATTCTCCAGCACCGGTAGGCCCGCCCCCACCATCCCGGGCCGCCGGCCCGGCTTGCCCCCGCCGCTGCTGTAGAAGCGGGTGGCGTACATGCCGTCGAACGTTTTAGGAGACAGCGACTGGAGGAGCGCGAGGAGAAAGCTGGCCGTGCCGCGGGTTAGGGGGCGGAGTCCAGTGGGCAGCCACAGCATGGTACATGGAGCCGGTTGACACCGAGATGCAGCGCGCTACACCTGTAGAGAGAAAGGGGGCGCTGTGTCCATTCACATAGCTCACTGTGCAAGAGACAGATGCAATTATCCGTCTTCATTATCCACAATATATCACCATGCCATTGGTCCAAAATGAAGAATATCAGCCACATAACCATCTAAGCATTGTGCATAATAACATTCAGAAGATCTTAACCAGAGCAAATTACAATGCAAGGGAAAATAAATATATTCACCCGAGTTACATTATCAATGGTAGCAGACCTCGCTAACTGCCAGACCGGTGAGTGTATATACATTTAGTTAACCACTTAAAGAGGACCGGTAATGACCGGATTAAGAATGAGACCGGGATGTTAGGTCAACATACTGGGGATAACCGCAAGTCCCCACGTGAAACATGAAGCACGCCACAACTTCTCTCTCCCTGCCTTGATCCCACAATAAATATCACTTAGTAAGGAACAGGTTAAACCTGAAGCACTCAGCATAATCCCAAATCATCTGGTTCGAGAATTTGCGGACACGTTTCTAGACACTTGTTATCTTTGGGGGAACAAAGCTTGAAAAGACAACAGCACAGATGTGTTCAGTAGTGGACTGGACACTGCTTGTAGCCAGGAGGTCCGTCATAGGTAGGATTCCCATTCAGGATACTGCCAAATTGGTGCTTTAGCAGCCTGAGACATAATAAACCTTATTGTTCTCTGCGAATTGAAAATAATATTAGTTCACACCTCATGGAGGCGTGCGTTTGATAATTGTCTCCTTTTCACATGAGGTCTATCAAGTTCTACAGCCGTGTTGATAATACTGACCTACTGTTAGTGATAAAAACATGTAGAACTTCTGCCTAAACACAGAGTTCTAACGATGTTGGTTTCTGATGGTTCTGTATCGCATTTAACAGCGCTCATTGCCGCAACCTCTGCTAATGTTTCTGCGAAGCGCAGGAAAGCTAGTGCTCTGCTATGCAGTGTCAGCTGCCGTTTCTTATCACACCAGTTCCCAAAAACCGGTGTATTAAGAGGCTTGCGCAGACGTGTTGGATGAAAGCAATTCAACGGTGCAGCATAACAGGAGGACTTGCACGCTCCCGATCGACCAGCAGGGGCCGCTGGTGCGCCCTGAGACGCTCTAGCGCCTGAGCAACGGTAGACACATTGCCATTGCAGTCCATTCCTATGAATGACAGGAATGTCACTGACCTAAGTCATTATGATTATTTGTGTGTCCTCATTTACGCATGCATTATTGACGGTCAGGAGAGTGTGTGGGCCAAAGTCGATATTAAATATATTTCCTACCCATGACCACTTGAGTCTTTTGAAACTGAATCATTTCTTCCGGGCAAGCTCAAGAGAAGAAATCCTAAGCAACGCCGATTTTTGAATCACTGTGCCAAAAGTTCCAAAACACATTGGCTTACTGTGTCATTTAAACAGCAAACTAATGCAACCCAACACATTCACAGCTTACTGTGTCATTTAAACAGCAAACTAATGCGACCCAACACATTCACAGTTTAAATGACTGGGGTCTTGTCTTTCCCCCACAATTTTGAAGCAAAGGTTTAGCAAAAATCTTGCTCTCGTTTGCAAATGTGAGTCTCGATGAGTGGCTTTACTGCGGCAAACTCTCACATCCATCCAAAACAAGGTAGGCCACCAATCAGTTGACATTTGCATGCCCTCCAAATCCATTGGCAAGTGACAAAAGTCCTCTCAACTCAAGACCTACAGTTATTTCCCAAGTGCTATAAAAATCAATGTATCTACTACTGGCATCACAAGCTAGTACAAATCTATGCATGAGCTGATGTAGGTACAAGATCTTTGCCAAGATATTTAGCCCATGTGTGGCAGGGCCATGGTCGCCATTTTATGTCTCCTACTAACTCATCACAGTGTCTTTGGCATGAACCCTGTGTGTGTGTGTGTGTGTGTGTGTGTGTGTGTGTGTGTGTGTGTGTGTGTGTGTGTGTGTGTGTGTGTGTCTGGGGGGGGGTGAGAACACTCAAACAATTAGACTTTTACGTCATGGCCAACTGTGGGTGGCTATAAGAATGGGCATTTGACATAAAGCATATGCTGTGTTGAATACAATGCAAACGTTTTGGATGTGCACAGCCTTCGTCAGCGTGTAGGGTTGTCTTCCAAACACATGTAATAAATGCTCCAGATCCAACATTTGGACCAACTATAGTAACTGCTTATTGGAGCAAGATACGATAACGTTACACTCCAGCACAAAGCCATATTTAGAAACTATTGCTTTCTCTAGTTAACCTCTAAATGACATTTTGGTGGCAAGTAATTAACTAACATTGCTATGTACTATCCTTCATGTGTTTATATCTGTTGGCTTTGTGTGATTAAAAATTCTGGGATCGTTAAATACTTTGAGAGGCAAAGTGACGTGAAGTAACTTACTTGGTAGCTAGCTAGCTATAGGTAGCAATGCAAGAGGGTGAAGGAGGCCACGACACACGGGCAAGATCATTTTACCGATAGTAAGCTAGTTTACGTTGGCTAATTATGAAGCTAACTTAGGTAACCTAGCTGAGTAACTGGCCTGCAACACTGGCAGTGAAACTGCAAAAGAGCGTCCCGTCAAAGCAAAGCTGTAGCGCTAACGTTAACACATTAGCTTGTCTAACGAACATGAGTGTCGGTCAAGTGCTTCACTTACATGTTTTGTTGGAGCGCAGTCTTGTGTCCGGCGGTGGAAGTCTCTTACATTACAATCAATACTGGCGGAGATTCTTTCAGTCCATCTCCGATACTGACAAATCCAGATTATACCTTCAACGTGTATTTAATGACGACCATGCCATCCAAGGTAGCTAAATAGCTAGCTAGATTTTGATAGGGTAGGTAGGGCCGGGGAAGGGGAAGCAAGCTAGCGACCACTTTTTGACAGTCACACTCCCTTCAGCCACAAATCTGGCTAAATACTGGCTATTATACTTCCGATTTGTGTTCAACAACAGGGCAACAGACACATGTTACGCATATACCCTTTGTATAGCTAGATAAACACATATATTCCAATATATGAAACCTTTAGTTTTAAAATACATAAGCTAGCAGATTGCTTCTCACAACTCGCAGGCAAGCTAGCCTGCAAGCTAACTCGCTAGTTCAAGCAGGCAGTGGGGCCGGGCTGAGTCTATGCATTTGTTTTTATTCAGTCTTACCGGGCAATCATGGACTAAAAGTTGAATGTATTAAGTAATATCTGCACCCTTCAAAAGTTAAAAGTATGCCCTCGCAATCCCCGATATTTATATCGGTAGGTACCCTCCCCCGCTCTCAATCCTCGGCTGCTGTCCCGGTGTCAGCCATCTTCCCGGCAACCAACAGACTCTTACTGTCTCCACCCCTTCTAACCGATAAACCAATCAGCATGCCGCTTTAATTAAAGAGCCACTCATATTGTGGGTTTTAGACTGGGTTGAATAATTCCCTGCTATCGCTTTCTACACTCCGTAACAGTATGTGGCGGTATGCACCTGACAGTTGGTATGAACCCGCCATAGAAAATCCAAGGAAGAAGAAGGGTTTAATAACACGGTCCGCTGTTTTTATTTTACTGAAATACTATTTGGGTACACTAACAGATAGTTATGTGTGGGATTAAGAGTTCTTTGTGATTTACGACACTATCTTCGCACAGGAAATCCATACACGATCGGTGGCGTAGATTACAGCGTTACTGCTCTGAAAATGTGTCGGTTTTGCGTCCTACGCTCGCGTGTGTTCACGTCACATCACCACCACCACATCCTTCTACAAACACCGCCGTGTGTGTGTTTGTATTTTGTTTGAAATCCAAGTAGCTTTTTTCGTACTTGCGTAGTGCGTGTCTAATGTGGAATTTACAACCAGGTTGGGTGACCAGCGTTCACTTTTTGGGCAACTGTATGAGCATTTATGTCCACGTCACTATAAATAGCTGTGCCAGCGTTCTTATTTAGTAAATTGTGTGTTCAAGCTATTTTGGTATCTGAAATGACGCCTGCCATTATGATTTCAACCTCCCTTTAAATCACCTGTTCAATCTGAACTGTGGTGACTGAAGTTTGCTTCGATAAGAAGATGATTAATAAAAGTAGGCTTTTAAAGTAGCCGTCGTGGTGAAAACAAAACGGTCTCAGAACCTAACGAGGAAGAATACAGTAGATGTAGCCTACTGTGTATAATACAGAGCGTTTACCTTGGTTGGTGGTCAAGGAAACCATTTCCATTTGTGTAGCTTTTCTCTGCCCTATAACACAACTTGATGTGGGACAATCGAGTATTAATGGAGGAATGCTCATCTGTATTTGAAGTTCCAACAAAGTCAAACCCATTTTCCTATACAGAACATACATTGTCCACCAATCATTGTTCGAAGCTCTCAAGAGGAGTGGCATTTAGTCACTGTGCACAAGCAAGGCTAGAGTACATTCAGGCATAGCGGAGAAGGGAATACACACACTGACAGCATGAAACCATCAAAAAGCCATCATTGCACTGCGATGGGAACTGTGGTGGGAGTCCATTACTACAAGGGATCTGACACCTCTAGCTCACTGGAACATTCAGAGACACCCAAGACATTCAGGAACTGGATCCGTCTCTGTTTTTTGTGCGAGTAAGTGGCTACTTCCGGGGAGGTAGAAGTCCTTGCACTTTTCATTCCTATGGCTATGTGTCGCATGCTGAAATAATAATAAAAAATAGGGCTGTTAAACGACAAAGGCCTGTACTACCTGAAGAATAAAAATAAATCACAAGGAATACAGTTCCAGATTTTTCTGTTGTAGGTCATCTGCAAGAGTAATGTGATGAGTAATATTCCAGTAGAGAAAGTATACCTCATTTGCAGTCCTTTGTGTAGTACAGTGAATGAAGGATGTTTTGAGGTCAGTCCCAGGCTTATAGCAAAAAGCACAGTTAATTTGCTTTAGAAAAAAAGAAAAACAACCAATTAGTTGAAGGGGTAGCACAGTAGAATGTCTTAACTTACTAAGAGGTAGATTCACAAAGATGAATCATTGATAAATTAATCAAATAGACAGATATATTGTTAGTGACCGATGAGCTGAAACAGGAGACATGGAATTGCAACTTTATTAATAACCAATTGTCACAGCATTTTGTGTGTGGATGTGAGTTATCTCTGTCTGCTCGTCCGTTTTTTCTTCAATGTTGGAGGTTCAAATTTTACAAATCCCTTGGGGTAGCATTATACAATCTGCACGTGCTTACAGCCTATTGTTGCTGAAATCCAAGCATCCCTCTGAAAAATCACCAGGTCACAAAATATTGCTCCTTTTGTACACATAACCTCAGAGTAATGTTTTAAACACTGACAGTATAAATGAAAACGTGTAAGATAAAACACATGCCGTTTTAGAAATTTGACAACACTTTTCGAGTGCAGAATCAAACTTTATTATGTGAATGACCTCACTATTTATTTGCTGTTCCAGATACTCAGAATTTAAAATCTGTGTAGAACAGAATCAGTGATACTCATTTTGGTGGCTAGGTGAGTTGTTAAGTAAGGGTGACTCTAATTCAACCTGTTTCTACTTTGCACTTGGCATGCAAACATTTCACAGCATCACAGTTATGCAAATATTTCTGTATTTGGTTTCCATATTCCCGCCAAAGGGTTAGAGGTATGCTTAGGCACTGCCTGGTGTACTACAATGCCCCATGGCTCCCAATGCCACACCTGTAAAGTGTAAATATTTAAAGCAACATTGCTGTGGGGTTATTCCTGTAACACTTAAAATGAACACTAGGTATCGATGTTGTTTAACTTTGTCTGGTCTACATTCATATAAAGAAATATTCGAATGTGAAACCTATCACTCCTTGATTGTTAACATTTCAACACTCAAATTCTTGCTACGTACCTTTACCGTCTTGCTCCAGTCTAAAAATTGGCAGTCATCTTTATGTGTGGTCTCTCCAGTATTTTTGCAGTTGGTGGCTTTCAATTGAAGCTCGATGTAAAATGGATTATTTTTCTAGGCCATAAATAAAACATTAAAACAAGGTTTACAAAAGCATAACACAACACTAAGTTGTTTCAGCAGTTGACAAAAATATGTAAACAAGAAGTAGTTTCACCTTACTGGGCCAGCAAGGTTACTGATTTTCAAATGGTCTGCAAACTGTTTACTTTATTGCTTTTTCTCTGAACCCATTTAATTCAATAGCAATGTTAGAATTTTCATGACATGACAAAGCAGATATATGTTTTGTAAAGGATTACATTTACATATGGAAATTGTTTTATAAGAATGAATCAGAAATTTCAATTTCAGTATATTTTTTTCAGCTGTTGTAGCATGCCTGGCTTGATTTCAGAAGAGATCAAGGAAATAATTTCTACAGTTTTTACATCTCTGCTCAAGTGTTCTGTAACTTTCCAATGAATATTGTGCAATTAAATATTAGATGTTGATAAGATGGTTATTGTATGAATGCACAATCTGAAAATGGAAATAATCTAGCTGTGTATGAAGGTTCTACTTGGTTTGATAGTTAACTAATCCATCTTTTCTTTTCAAAACACAAGTGAGCTCTGATCCGTTGGCCTAAATTATTGTCGGCCGGGACTTGACTGACCTTGTCATATAAATAAAGCATGATAAATATGACATAAAAAGGAAAACTTAAAATGTTTGGATTTTGAAAATGGCAAAACGAAAGCCTTATCATACCAAGCCTACTGTTGGTATTAGCAAGTCAGTTACTTTAACTGAGAGATTAACACCAGAAATATACAAATACATTCTGTCCATACCTCTGTACGATGTAGGAATTGAAAAAAATTAATGTGCTGTGCGCCTGGTTGTTTGCAGTTTCGTAATGGGTTTTGATTGCAGTGTTGAATCGCCTGGTCAGCAATGTCCTTGTATGTATCAGAGAGCCTGTGATAATTCCCCTGACCCTCCGTGGAGATCAGCAGGGCTCCTGTGATGAGCATCAGGGGGAGCAGTGGGCGGCACATCTTCCCTCTCAGTGTTGGACTGGTCGTTCTGCTATGTGTCCCTCCGGTATATTTCGTAAAGGGTAAACATTAATCCACCTCCTGGCACTGACTCAGGTGTCACTCAGAGTCCCCTGTACTGTGAGTGGTCTGTCTCCAGGGCACCTATTGCTGGCACCCGACATGAACATATTATTCTATTGCGAAAAGTACATAGCATAGCTATGCCAAGCTTCACAACGTTTAAAGTGCCACTCTCTCTCTGTTCCTCTGCTTCTCCATGGAAGTTCTGGGTCTTGCGTTAGTATTTTTATTTCTTGTTGATTTTTACTTTTAAACAATGACATGGTCTTGTTACGAAGCTGTTAGAAGTTTTACCATACATATAAACCAACTAAGGATCATCGCCAAAAGTAGTCTGCACGTGATTAGTTAAAGTGGACTCTTAAAAAAAGTAATAGACCATGGTGCTTCCGAATGCCATTGATTGTGCAGGGAAAGACAGCCGGTCACCATGTTGGTCTGTGCTTTGCAGAGCCTGTCCCCTCATGGCAAGAGCATCTCTCCAAGATAAGCTGAGCTTGTCAGTCTTTGGTTGGCATAGAAACACATCTGTATAGGTTAGTGAATTCTGAGTCAGTGAAATTCTTGTATTGAAACTCAATTGAACAATTGAAATGACCTGCAGACAGGTAATTTCAATATACTTTTTTTTATTTCAACCCAATCATTACATGTCTTTCAGTCTATTAGTTTATTTTTCCACGTGTGCTTTAAATTAGGTTATTATATATATTTTTTGCAACAGTATATTGTGTATCTGGTGTGTACAATACATGTAAAGTATACATCTGTGAAGCAAATATAAAAATTTCTGTTTGTTTAAGGTTGGTTATCTTTGACTAAATGTATAGATCATTACAATAATACTTCAATATCGATTTATTTTTATGTTATTTTGAAGAAAAACTAATATATAAAGTCAAATAATTGAATGCCATTTCCAGTATTTCAGTTGTTTCCGATACTTCCTACATTTTGTCTCCTAATAGCTCATCCAAAAGTGTCTTCAGCATAAACCCACTTCATGGCCAACTGTGGGTGGCTATGAGAACAGGAATTTGACATACAGTATATGCATGTGTTGCGTGCATTGCAAACATTTTGGCGTTCGTCAGTGTGTATGGTTGTCTTCCAAACACGTACTAAATGCTCCAGATCCAACATGACCAACTATAGTAATTGCTTATTCAATTTATTGGAACAAGACACAATACACTCCGGCACAAACAAATGCCATATTTGGATAGCTTTCTCTAGTCCTCTAAATTACATTTTGGTGGTGCAAGTAATTAACTAGCATTGCTATGTACTATCCTTCACGTGTTTATGTCTGTTGGCTTTGTGTGATTACTCAGAGAAAAGTTCTGTGAGTAAAATGCCAAGAGTAGCATTTAATCACTATGCACAAGCAAGCCTAGAGAATATTCAGGCAGAGCAGAGAAGGTAATACAACACATTGTATCTGGCAGCATGAAACCATCGCATGAGCCATCATTGCACTGCGATGGGAACTGTGGGAGTCCAATACTGCAAGAGATCAGACGCCTCAAGCTGACTGGAACATTCAGGGTCACCCTAGGCATTAGGGAGCAGGATCTCCGGACTCTATGCTGAGGCTGGGTGGTTAGAACCGGGGAGTTGGCAGTTATTCCGAAATTCCACACGCTGAAATAATAATAACAATAATAAAAAATAGGTCTGTTAAAGAGCAACAAGGCCTGTCCACTAAATGAAGTATAAATAAATCACAAGGAATACAGTTTTGGATTTTTCTGTTGCAGATGGTCTGAGTGAGGAGACTGAATAATATGCCAGTAGGGCTAGTATAGATACCTCCTGCTCTGCAGTCCTTCTCTGTGTAGTACAGTGTAGGTCTGTCTCATGCTTTTTGCAAAAAGCACAGTTAATACTTGGCTTTATAAAAAAAAAGAAAAACAACCAGTTAGTTGAAGGGGTAGCACAGTAGAACATCTTAACTTAGTAACGGGTAGTTTCACAAAGATGAATGATCTGATACATTCATCAAATAGAAAAAATATATTCTCCGTGACCGATGAACTGGAACAGGAGACTTGGAATTGCAACTTTATTAATAACCAATTGTCACAGCATTTTGTATGTGGATGTGAGTTATCTCTGTCTGCCTGTCCAGGCACACACAGGAGGTGTATACGGGAGGTGTGTACTACCAGGTATACTATAATTCTCCCTATACCACACCAGCCAACTGTAAACTGTAAATATTTACAGCAACAAAATGAACACAAGGTATAGATGTTGTTGAACACTCTCTGATCTGCGCTCGTATAAAGCAATACTCAATATGAATCCTATCACTTTTTGATTGTCAACCTTCTGCTGGTTTTGCTTCAGTCCTTTACAACTTACCTCTTGTGAAATAAATTTGCAGTCATCTTGATGTGTCGTCTTCCAAGAACTGCTACAATCGGTAGCTTTCAAGTGAAGCTCGATGTAAAATGGATTATGTTTCTAGGCCATAAATAAAACATTAAAACAAGGTTTACAAAAGCATAACACAACACTAAATTGTTTCAGCAGTTGACAAAAATATGTAAACAAGAAGTAGTTTCACCTTACTGGGCCAGCAAGGTTACTGATTTTCAAGTGGTCTGCAAACTGTTTACTTTATTGATTTTTCTCTGAACCCATTTAATTCAATGGCAATGTTAGAATTTTCATGACATGACAAAGCAGCTATATGTTTTGTAAAGGATTACATTTACATATGGAAATTGTTTTATAAGAATTAATCAGAAATTTCAAGTTCAGTATATTTTTTTCAGCTGTTGTAGCATGCCTGGCTTGATTTCAGAAGAGATTAAGGAGCCAAGGAAATAATTTCTACAGTTTTTACATCTCTGCTCAAGTGTTCTGTAACTTTCCAATGAATATTGTGCAATTAAAATATATTTTAGACGTTGATAAGATGGTTATTGTATGAATGCACAATCTGAAAATGGAAATAATTTAGCTGTGTATGAAGGTTCTACTTGGTTTGATAGTTAACTAATCCATCTTTTCTTTTCAAAACACAAGTGAGCTCTGATCCGTTGGCCTAAATTATTGTCGGCCGGGACTTGACTCACCTTGTCATATAAATAAAGCATGATAAATATGACATAAAAAGGTAAACTTAAAATGTTTGGATTTTGAAAATGGCAAAACGAAAGCCTTATCATACCAAGCCTACTGTTGGTATTAGCAAGTCAGTTACTTTAACTGAGAGATTAACACCAGAAATATACAAATACATTCTGTCCATACCCTTGTACGATGTAGGAATCGAAAAAAATTCATGTGCTGTGCGCCTGGTTGTTTGCAGTTTCGTAATGGGTTTTGATTGCAGTGTTGAATCGCCTGGTCAACAATGTTCTTGTATATAGCAGAGAGCCTGTGATAATCCTCCTGACCCTCCGTGGAGATCAGCAGGGCTCCTGTGATGAGCATCAGGGGGAGCAGTGGGCGACACATCTTCCCTCTCAGTGTTGGACTGGTCGCTCTGCTATGTGTCCCTCCGGTATATTTCGTAAAGGGTAAACATTAATCCACCTCCTGGCACTGACTCAGGTGTCACTCAGAGTCCCCTGTACTGTGAGTGGTCAGTCTCCAGGGCACCTATTGCTGGCACCCGACATGAACATATTATTCTATTGCGAAAAGTACATAGCATAGCTATGCCAAGCTTCACAACGTTTAAAGTGACACTCTCTCTCTGTTCCTCTGCTTCTCCATGGAAGTTCTGGGTCTTGCGTTAGTATTTTTATTTCTTGTTGATTTTTACTTTTAAACAATGACATGGTCTTGTTACGAAGCTGTTAGAAGTTTTACCATACATATAAACCAACTAAGGATCATCGCCAAAAGTAGTCTGCACGTGATTTGTTAAAGTGGACTCTTAAAAAAAGTAATAGACCATGGTGCTTCCGAATGCCATTGATTGTGCAGGGAAAGACAGCCGGTCACCATGTTGGTCTGTGCTTTGCAGAGCCTGTCCCCTCATGGCAAGAGCATCTCTCCAAGATAAGCTGAGCTTGTCAGTCTTTGGTTGGCATAGAAACACATCTGTATAGGTTAGTGAATTCTGAGTCAATGAAATTCTTGTATTGAAACTCAATTGAGCAATTGAAATGACCTGCAGACAGGTCATTTCAATATACTTTTTTTTTATTTCAACCCAATCATGACATGTCTTTCAGTCTATTAGTTTATTTTTCCACGTGTGCTTTAAATTAGGTTATTATATATATTTTTTGCAACAGTATATTGTATATCTGGTGTGTACAATACATGTAAAGTATACATCTGTGAAGCAAATATAAACATTTCTGTTTGTTTAAGGTTGGTTATCTTTGATTAAATGTATAGATCATTACAATAATACTTCAATATCGATTTATTTTTATGTTATTTTGAAGAAAAACTAATATATAAAGTCAAATAATTGAATGCCATTTCCAGTATTTCAGTTATTTCCGATACTTCCGACATTTTGTCTCCTAATAGCTCATCCAAAAGAATCTTCAGCATAAACCCACTTTGTGGCCAACTGTGGGTGGCCATAAGAACAGGAATTTGACATACAGTATATGCATGTGTTGCGTGCATTGCAAACATTTTGGCGTTCGTCAGTGTGTATGGTTGTCTTCCAAACACGTACTAAATGCTCCAGATCCAACATGACCAACTATAGTAATTGCTTATTCAATTTATTGGAACAAGACACAATACACTCCGGCACAAACAAATGCCATATTTAGATAGCTTTCTCTAGTCCTCTAAATTAAATTTTGGTGGTGCAAGTAATTAACTAGCATTGCTATGTACTATCCTTCACGTGTTTATGTCTGTTGGCTTTGTGTGATTACTCAGAGAAAGTGCTGTGAGTAAAATGCCAAGAGTAGCATTTAATCACTATGCACAAGCAAGCCTGGAGAATATTCAGGCAGAGCAGAGAAGGTAATACAGCACATTGTATCTGGCAGCATGAAACCATCGCATGAGCCATCATTGCACTGCGATGGGAACTGTGGGAGTCCAATACTGCAAGAGATCAGATGCCTCAAGCTGACTGGAACATTCAGGGTCACCCTCAGCTTAAGGGAGCAGGAACTCAGGAATCAGTTGTGAGGCTGGGTGGCCAGAACCGGGGAGGTAGCAGTTATTCCGAAATTCCACACGCTGAAATAATAATAACAATAATAAAAAATAGGTCTGTTAAAGAGCAACAAGGCCTGTCCACTAAATTAAGTATAAATAAATCACAAGGAATACAGTTTTGGATTTTTCTGTTGCAGATGGTCTGAGTGAGGATACTGAATAATATGCCAGTAGGGCTAGTATAGATACCTCCTGCTCTGCAGTCCTTCTCTGTGTAGTACAGTGTAGGTCTGTCTCACGCTTTTTGCAAAAAGCACAGTTAATACGTGGCTTTATAAAAAAAAGAAAAACAACCAATTAGTTGAAGGGGTAGCGCAGTAGAACGTCTTAACTTAGTAACAGGTAGTTTCACAGAGATGAATAATCTGATACATTCATCAAATAGACAAATATATTCTCTGTGACTGATGAACTGGAACAGGAGACTTGGAATTGCAACTTTATTAATAACCAATTGGCACAGCCTTTTGTATGTGGATGTGATTTATCTCTGTCTGCCTGTCCAGGTACACACAGGAGGTGTATACTACCAGGTGTACTATAATACTCCCTATACCACACCAGTAAACTGTAAATATTTACAGCAACAAAATGAACACAAGGTATAGATGTTGTTGATCACTCTCTGATCTGCGCTCGTATAAAACAATACTCAATATGAATCCTATCACTCTTTGATTGTCAACCTTCTGCTGGTTTTGCTTCAGTCCTTTACAACTTACCGCTTGTGAAATAAATTTGCAGTCATCTTGATGTGTGGTCTTCCAAGTATTGCTGCAATCGGTAGCTTTCAAGTGAAGCTCAATATAAAAAGGAATAGATTTCTAGGCCATAAATACAAAAAGCATAACATGGTTTACAAAAGGATGACACAAAATTAAATTGAGCCTGCAGCTGACAAAAATCTGTATGTAAGACATATAGTTTCACCCCAGCAAGGTTACTAATTTGCATGGTCTACAAATTGTTTACTTTATTGCTTTTTCGTCTGAACAACAGTCAAAAGCAATGTTAGAATTTTACTTCTGTGAAGTCATGAGAAAGCAGCTATATGTTTTGGAAATTATTACATTTACATATGGAAATCGTTTTATAAGAATTTATGAGAATTTTCAGCTGTTGCTTGATTGATTTCAAAATGTGAAGAAATGAAGGAGCCAAAAAAATAATTTCTACAGCTCAACTCACCGTTTTTATAGTTCTGCTTAAGTGTTCTGTAACTTTCCAGTTTAGATATTATGCAATTTCAATATATTTTGGACATTGATACAATGGTTATTGTATGTGAAAATTTAGCTGTGTATGAAGACTCTACTTGGTTTGACAGTTAGCTAAACCGTCTTTTTTTTCTTCTTCAAAACACAAGTGAGCTCTGATCACTTGGCCTAAATTATCGTCAGCCAGGTCCTGACTGACCTTGTCATATAAATAAAGGATGATAAATATCAGACCTTAAAAATATCAGAAACCTTAAAATATTTACATTTTGAAAATGGCTAAATGAAAGCCTTATCATACCAAGCCTACTGTTGGTAGTGGCAAGTGAGAGATTGACACCAGAAATACACAAATACATTCTGTCCATACCTTTGTATCCTGTAGGAAGCGAAGGAAATTAATGTGCTGTGCGCCTTGTAAGTGGTTTTGATTGCAGTGTTGAATCGCCTGGTCAGCAGCCTCCTTGTATATACCAGAGAGCCTGTGATAATCCTCCTGACCCTCCGTGGAGATCAGCAGGGCTCCTGTGATGAGCATCAGGGAGAGCAGTGGGCGACACATCTTCCCTCTCAGTGTTGGACTGGTCGCTCTGCTATGTGTCTCTCCGGTATATTTCATGAAGGGTAAACATTAATCCACCACCTGGCACTGACCCAGGGGCCTGTTCCAGAAAGCAGGATTACTGAGTTAGCTGGATAACTGCACTGAGTAAAACCCGGAATCCTCCCTCATCTGGAACATGGACTGAAGTAAAAAGAGCTGTTCTGGGTTTTACTCAGTGCAGTTATCCAGCTATCTCAGTAACCCTGCTTTATGGAACAGGCCCCAGGGGTCTCTCAAGAGTCCCCTGTGCTGTGAGGGGTCTGTCTCCAGGCCACCTATTGCTGGCACCCGACATACACTGCCTGGCCAAAAAAAAAGTCGCACTCTAATATTTTTTTGGACCGCCTTTAGCTTTGATTACGGCACGCATTTGTCGCGGCATTGTATGGACAACCTTATGCAACGTCACAACATTTATTTCCGTCCAGAGTTGCATTCATTTTTGGCCGAGATCTTGTATTGACGACGGGAGAGTCGAACCGCTCCGTAAAGTCTTCTCCAGCACATCCCAAAGACTTTCAATGGGGTTAAGGTCAGGACTCTGGTGGCCAATTCATGTGTGAAAATGATTCCTCATGCTCCCTGAACCACTCTTTCACAATTTGAGCCGGATGAATCTTGGCATTGTCGTCCTGGAATATGCCAATTGATGGGATAACCTGGTCATTCAGTACATTCAGGTACTCAGCTGACTTAATTTTATTGCTGCATAACGTTGCTGAGCCTAGACCTGACCAATTGAAGCAACCTCAGATCATAACACTGCCTCCAGAGGCTTGTACAGTGGGCACTATGCATGATGGGTGCAACGACGACTTTTTTTTGGCTAGGCAGTGCATTATTCTATTGTGAAAAGTACATAGCATAGCTATGCCAAGCTTCACAATGTTTAAAGTGCCACTCTCTGTTCCTCTGCTTCTCCATGGAAGTTCTGGGTCTTGCAATAGTATTTTTATTTCTTGTTAAATTTTACCTTTAAACAATGGCAAGGTCTTGCTACAAATCTGTTAGAAGCTTTAACATACATATAAACCAACAGGATCAAAGTCAAAAGTAGTCTGCACGTGATTAGTTAAGGTGGACTGTTAAAAAAAGTATTGACTGCTGTGCTTCTGAATGCCATTGAGTGTGAAGGGAAAGACCATGGTGACTATGCTGGTTTGTGCTTTGCAGAGCCTGTCCCCTCATAGCCTGAGTGTGTCTTTTCTCCAGGATAAAGCTGGGGTTTGCCAGTCTTTGGTTGGCATAGAAACACATCTGTAGGTTACTGAAATCTAAGTCAGTAAAATTATTGTATTGTTGTATTGAAACTCAATTGAACAATTTAAATGGCCTGCAGACAGTCCCAACAGTCCTTGTTTTACTTTTCTTCATTTCAATCCAATCATGACATGTCTTTTAGTTTATTAGCATATTCTACCACGTGTGCTTTATATTATGTTATTATATATTTTTGTTGCTACAGTATACTGTATATCTGGTGCTTACAATACATCTGTGAAGCAAAGATTTAAATTTCAGTCTTTTTTATGGTTGGTTAGCTTTAATAAAAATGTATAGACCATTGCAATACTATTTCAATATTGATTTATTTTTATATAATTTTGAAGAAAAACATACAGATACAGAAAGTAAAATAATTGAATGCCATTTCTGGGATTTCAGTTTTTTCCGATACTTCCAAGAAGAATCACAGCACCACTGCTGTAGGCCATGTTGTTACAATGTTCCACTCTTTTCGCCGTCATATCCTGAAATGGAAGCCATTTGGGTAAGTTAGATCACAGTGTAAACATCCTCCTTCCGCAATCCTCATTACACCCATCCAGTTATTGTAATGGCGCCCACTACAATATTAAATGCGTAATTAATCATTTTTATTTTTCATGAAGTTTTGTTGTTGGATTTTTTTCCCCGTTGTCCTCACTTCAGCATCTTCTGAATTCTGGAGGGCGGGAACTGCGTGTGGATTGAGGAGACTGCGTGTTTTCCACTCTGCCATTCTGGTCTGCAGTCTGCCAGGTAAGCCACCCGAGCTACTGTACCAGAGGACAGTACAGCACAGCAGATGTAACCGTGCTGGAGTTGGTCTTGAGCAACGATATGGGGCGACACCCTGCTGATTGAAGCCCTCCTTCTCTAGGCCAATAATATGTTGCCCCACATTAGTCCTGATCAGTCTGGTCTTGATCCAGGCTACAGGGCTCATCAACACCCTGCACATGGTTACCATGACTAGATGCACTATATGGAAGTCCTACCTTAAAGGAAATTATAGCAATTATGGCACTTTATTTTAAATCCAAATAAATTGTATTCTATTGGTGTAAAATACAATCTATTCGTGTATAATTTTGGGGCGGGACTTGATAAGCAGGCTGCTTTTTCCCGTATCCCTTTTCGGCAGGTAATGTGTTTTGTCAGGGCATATTACAGAAATTGTGATAAAGTGTGACTATATGCGTGCCGAAATAAATAAATAAATAATAAATTTAAAAAAATAATGCACTCTATCAGTGTAAAATGTATTGTGTCAGTGCAAAATACTATCTATTAGTGTAAAATGTGCATAAAATGTACTCTGACGGTGTAACATGTACCCTGTCACATTAGAATGCACTCTATCAGAGTAAAATGTACTCAATCATTGTAGAATTGGCTCTGTTCTGCATTTAAAAGAAGGAGGTCTTACCTCTGTCAGGGCTGGTTTGTGGACACAGTTCACAAATGGCGTGGGTTCATTTTCAACTATCCCTGAATAGGTTTTGTAGCAAACTGCACAGTCTATCAGTGGCTATGAGAGGGACAAACAAGGAAACAAGACAGAAATTATTTTACAGATCCTACAGAATAACACGCCACCACAATGTGCTGAGCTACAGTGACTGGCCTAATAAAGATTTAAATCACAACCACTGTTAACCTGGTCACTGATTTCCCAGATACTCACTCGGTCATTCCTGAAAGGGCATTTCTTTGGATCGGGGTCCACTGTGTCCTTGGAGCACTTGGTTGGTTTAAGGTAGAAGTTGTGGTAAATGTAGTTCACACCGAATCCAGACTGAAAAACAAAGGAAACCGCTCAGTAGGGTTAAGCCTGAAAAATTTCAAACCACTTCAACCACAGACTCAAACATGCACAGTGTAGACATTTCTCTTTTTTTGTGTCATTTTTGTAGGCATGTGTTACGTAATGAAAATACTGATATAGGACTTAGTAATAGTTGACTAAAGCATAACAGGATCTAAACATTGTGTTGTAAGAGTGTGTTTAATATAGAATAGTATATATAGTATATATATAATGTAGTATATATGAAAGCAAAGACACAGGATATAGCAAAAAATGTTCAGCATAAATCCAATATTTCTATTAATCCTACACAATACATTCATCAGTCCACATGAGGATTAAATATAGATACTATGACTATATCTTAATTTAATAAACCGCTTAATAGCTGCAGATCATGTGCTCAAATGCACCACGCACAAAATAAATGCCAAAGTAAATGTTTAGTTTAAAGAAAAAACAATAAAAGTGACCTTTGGACATTTACTTTTTCAGTCAAAAGTCCTAAAATCAATCCTCATTCCTTTTCTATCTAAATCTAAATCCTCATTCGTTTTTTCTCCATGCAGTATTGTACAAAAGAAAATTTAGATATATTTTAAACTGAATGAGAATCTGCTTGGGATCAGTAAATAAGCAGTTTCTCCTGTGTGAGTGACCGGCTCACCACTCACTTCCTGGCTTGCAAGAGCTTTTAACAGCAAATTGTTACTGTGTTAGTGACTTAGCAGCATACTATGTATGTTGAATGGGAGTCAAACAAAATAGGAAATTAACTAAATTTGTAGTGTAATGTACGCTGGAGATAAATAAGAGAAAATCAGTTATCAGTCAGTCTGCACTCCAGGGGGGTATTCCACAAAGCAGGATTACTGAGTTAGCTGAATAAGTTCACTGAGTAAAACCCGGAATAGCTCTATTTACTTCAGTCCATGTTCCAGACTTTGGGCGGTTTTGCACAGTGCAGTGATCCATCCATATCTACTGCATGTCTGGCAGCAGAGTGATGGTCTGAGGCTCGTATGACACCTGTCCACATCTGTATTGTATGAGTGTGTATTACATGTATGAGTGTGTATTACATGTATGAGTGTGTATTACATGTATGAGTGTGTATTACATGTGTGAGTATATATTACATGTGTGAGTGTGTATTACATGTATGAGTGTGTATTACATGTATGAGTGTGTATTACATGTGTGAGTGTGTATTACGTGTGAGTGTGTATTACATGTATGAGTGTGTATTACATGTGTGAGTGTGTATTACATGTGTGAGTGTGTATTACATGTATGAGTGTGTATTACATGTGTGACTGTGTATTACATGTATGAGTGTGTATTACATGTGTGAGTGTGTATTACATGTGTGAGTGTGTATTACATGTATGAGTGTGTATTACATGTGTGACTGTGTATTACATGTGTGACTGTGTATTACATGTGTGACTGTGTATTACATGTGTGAGTGTGTATTACATTTGTGAGTGTGTATTACATGTATGAGTGTGTATTACATGTGTGACTGTGTATTACATGTGTGACTGTGTATTACATGTGTGAGTGTGTATTACATGTGTGACTGTGTATTACATGTGTGAGTGTGTATTACATGTATGAGTGTGTATTACATGTGTGACTGTGTTGTCTCGTACCTTTGAGCTGCACCGCACCAAATTCCAATCAACTTCTGTTGAAATGGCGATAACGTATTGAATTGATTTGGACAGAAATTGCGTCCAACATTGCCCCCACCCCCCGAAACAACTTACCGAGTGCGGCCACTGCGTACAGGCAGTTGACGATGCTGAAGTTGTTGAACTTGGCACAGTCGTTGACAATGGCGTTGCACAGGGTCTGAAAGTCCTGCTGCTCCGAGATCTCCCGGTAGTGGCTCTCCCCGGGGCCCGCCAGCCCGGTCGGGGAAGCCAGGGCCCCCTCGGAGCCCCTTCCCCCGGCGGGCCCCGCCCCGGCCGCCTGCTGCACCTGGAGGAGCTGCCCGATCTTCTGCAGGGCGATGGGGTAGTGGTTGTAGGAGATCTTGCCGGGGTTCTGCGTGACCCAGCGGAGCACCTCGTCCACGCCGTGCGAGCGCTCGATCAGCCTCTTCATGGTGAAGAACGTGTCGTAGCTCATCTTCTCGTGGATGAAGTTCCAGGTCTTCTTCCTGCTCTGGTGCAGGTTGGCGTGGGGGTGGGCGTGGTAGTGGGGCGGGGCCGGGTGGGACTGGGGGTGCTGGTGGTAGTGGTGGTGGCTCTGGAAGTGCGCCCGGTGGCCGTCCAGCCGACCCTGGTACATCGGGGGCAGGTAGTTCTGGGGGAGCGGGGCATGCGGGTGAGGAGGGGGGGGCAGGGCGTGGTGGTGATTCTCCAGCACCGGTAGGCCCGCCCCCACCATCCCGGGCCGCCGGCCCGGCTTGCGCCCGCCGCTCCTGTAGAAGTGGGTGGCGTACATGCCGTCGAGCGTTTTAGGAGACAGCGACTGGAGGAGCGCGAGGAGAAAGCTGGCCGTGCCGCGGGTTAGGGGGCGGAGTCCAGTGGGCAGCCACAGCATGGTACATGGAGCCGGTTGACACCGAGATGCAGCGCGCTACACCTGTAGAGAGAAAGGGGGCGCTGTGTCCATTCACATAGCTCACTGTGCAAGAGACAGATGCAATTATCCGTCTTCATTATCCACAATATATCACCATGCCATTGGTCCAAAATGAAGAATATCAGCCACATAACCATCTAAGTATTGTGCATAATAACATTCAGAAGATCTTAACCAGAGCAAATTACAATGCAAGGGAAAATAAACATATTCACCCGAGTTACATTATCAATGGTAGCAGACCTCGCTAACTGCCAGACATTTAGTTAACCACTTAAAGAGGACCGGTAATGACCGGATTAAGAATGAGACCGGGATGTTAGGTCAACATACTGGGGATAACCGCAAGTCCCCACGTGAAACATGAAGCACGCCACAACTTCTCTCTCCCTGCCTTGATCCCACAATAAATATCACTTAGTAAGGAACAGGTTAAACCTGAAGCACTCAGCATAATCCCAAATCATCTGGTTTGAGGATTTGCGGACGCGTTTCTAGACACTTGTTATCTTTGGGGGAACAAAGCTTCAAAAGACAACAGCACAGATGTGTTCAGTAGTGGACTGGACACTGCTTGTAGCCAGGAGGTCCGTCGTAGGTAGGATTCCCATTCAGGATACTGCCAAATTGGTGCTTTAGCAGCCTGAGACATAATAAGCCTTATTGTTCTCTGCGAATTGAAAATAATATTAGTTCACACCTCATGGAGGCGTGCGTTTGATAATTGTCTCCCTTTTCACATGAGGTCTATCAAGTTCTACAGCCGTGTTGATAATACTGACCTACTGTTAGTGATAAAAACATGTAGTTCAACACTAACGATGTTGGTTTCTGATGGTTCTGTATCGTATTTAACAGCGCTCATTGCCGCAACCTCTGCTAATGTTTCTGCGAAGCGCAGGAAAGCTAGTGCTCTGCTATGCAGTGTCAGCTGCCGTTTCCTATCACACCAGTTCCCAAAAACCGGTGTATTAAGAGGCTTGCGCAGACGTGTTGGATGAAAGCAATTCAACGGTGCAGCATAACAGGAGGACTTGCACGCTCCCGATCGACCAGCAGGGGCCGCTGGTGCGCTCTGAGACGCTGGTGCGCTCGGGAGACACATTGCCATTGCAGTCCATTCCTGTGAATGACAGGAATGTCACTGACCTAAGTCATTATGATTATTTGTGTCCTTATTCACACGCATTATTGACGGTCAGGAGAGAGTGTGGGCCAAAGTCGATATTAAATATATTTCCTATCCATTTAAACAGCAAACTAATGCGACCCAACACATTCACAGCTTACTGTATCATTTAAACAGCAAACTAATGCGACCCAACACATTCACAGTTTAAATGACTGGGGTCTTGTCTTTCCCCCACAATTTTGAAGCAAAGGTTTAGCAAAAATCTTGCTCTCATTTGCGAATGTGAGTCTCGATGAGTGGCTTTACTGCGGCAAACTCTCACATCCATCCAAAACAAGGTAAACCACCAATCAGTTGACATTTGTATGCCCTCCAAATCTATTGGCATGTGACAAAAGTCCTCTCAACTCAAGACCTACAGTTATTTTCCAAGTGCTATAAAAACCAATGCATCTACTACTGGCATCACAATCTATGCATGAGCTGATGTAGGTACAAGATCTTTGCCAAGATATTTAGCCCATGTGTGGCAGGGCCATGGTCGCCATTTTTTGTCTCCTACTAACTCATCACAGTGTCTTTGGCATGAACCCTGTGTGTGTGTGTGTGTGTGTGTGTGTGTCTGTGTCTGTGTCTGGAGGGGGAGGGGGGGTGAGAACACTCAGACAATTAGACTTTTACGTCATGGCCAACTGTGGGTGGCTATAAGAATGGGCATTTGACATAAAGCATATGCTGTGTTGAATACAATGCAAACGTTTTGGATGTGCACAGCCTTCGTCAGCGTGTAGGGTTGTCTTCCAAACACATGTAATAAATGCTCCAGATCCAACATTTGGACCAACTATAGTAATTGCTTATTGGAACAAAATACGATAACGTTACACTCCAGCACAAAGCCATCTTTAGAAACTACTGCTTTCTCTAGTTAACCTCTAAATGACATTTTGGTGGCAAGTAATTAACTAAAATTGCTATGTACTATCCTTCATGTGTTTATATCTGTTGGCTCTGTGTGATTAAAAATGCTGGGATCGTTGAATACTTTGAGAGGCAAAGTGACGTGAAGTAACTTACTTGGTAGCTAGCTAGCTATAGGTAGCAATGCAAGAGGGTGAAGGAGGCCACGACACACGGGCAAGATCATTTTACCGATAGTAATCTAGTTTACGTTGGCTAATTATGAAGCTAATATCGAAGAAAATATAAGACCCCAGTCCGGGCCAGATGGACTGGGGAGTCTCTCCCACACAGTTGAGTGTTTCTTCAAGAAAAACAACCATGATCTTCAGAGTCTGATGCAATCAGGTTTATTGCATATAAACATACATTATATAAACATATATTGCATAACATACAAAAAAACCCCGGGCTGGTCTGCGCAGACCAACTCATATTCAATCTCAGCAATCGTAAAAAGCCCCCCTCATTTTGAATTACTAGGCCTTTTATATTTTAATTATGCATTACTAATGGCATTTATTTATACTGTAGTTTGATGAAATGCTATGATTTAAATATACAGGACCATTCTAGTTCAATAAGTGATCATTACAATGATCTACTAGGTTAAAACAATACAAGTACAATAAAGTAACAGAAATAAATACAGTCAGAAACCAAAAATGACCTAAATGCATATGACACATGTAATACAGAGACTATTGATTGTAGTTCATTTCTCCTTACATTTAACATGCAAAATATGGAACACAATCTTAGTAAGCATTAACAACAGTTTGTGTGATACAAATAACAGCTGAGTTTCAGGTTATGGAACAAACAAATCTCTCCAGAATGTGTAATGTAATTGTATAATAGATAATTCTTACAGAATTCCTTTACTAGCAACACAGTTTTACAGTACAGCTCACCACATTTCCCCTTTAATCAATGTCATTTCAATACTTTTACACAAATCTAGAAAGCACTGGTTACTTTACACCATTGTAATTGTACAAAACACTAGTTTTCTCCTTCACTGCCAGAAAGCACTTAATGAGTTCCTTAACATTAGTTTTAGGGAAATATTTCTACTGCCTATGTGAACAGTAAAATGAAATTGAAAAGACCCACTGTGGACCAGATACTATTGTAGTTAATTTTATAATACTTGTGTTGTGTTGTAGTTGTCACATTTACATACAGCCCACAGTGGCATCAATAATAAGTTTGTGAAAAGAACATCAGGCCGTCGATTACTGTGAAGACACACTGAATAGCTCTGTTGCCCTCACAGATATAATTTAATACTTATTACTCCCATCAATCTGACACACTCGAGACAAACTATAAGTTTTATTTCCACAGACCTTTGTGTACGTGTGAATATGTTTAAGAAATATAAGCCAACATTTTCTCTAATATAATTCTCGAATGTTCGCATACACTCATTTTAACCTTTTCCTCTCGTCCTTGAACATTCCAGACAAAACCTCAAGCTGGTCCTCTTAGCCTTGAGAGTTCTGCAGTCAGAAACTTAAACTTAAAGAAGTGTGTGTGTTCATTTTTTTCCTATGTGTGTACATGTCCTTCTATTATGAAGCAGAAAAATACCTATAATTGCATCTGAATGGTCCTTTGTCCGAAGATGAGCGCATACTTGTGACTATATCTCACTTTGACACAAGCTAGATTAGGATGGGCCCAGGCTAGGAGACTGAAGGCCGTATTTTATTTTTAATGAGCACAACTGCATGAATATATGTGTTTTTGACGCTTCAGCTTGATAAGCTCGCCGGATCTCTCTGGTAGGATATGGGAATTTTCTCTCACTCAGATCCTTACAATACCAATTAAAAATGTGGCTGGGCCCTTATTCCGATGCGCTCATACGTATGTGGTGCCTGTGTGCCTTTGATGGCGAGAGGCCTATGCGTGAGTATACCGATGTGTGTGCATTAATTCTGGTTTAGACTTGTTTTGCAACTGGCCCAAACCCCCCTTCACGAATACCATCTTTATGTAAGCGTGTCACACGCCGGTCAAGGTGATGCCTAGCACAGACTATCACGCTTACATAAGCTCTGATCAGGGCCTTTACTCTGGACATACAGTGGTCTGCAGTGATGTCCATACATATATACACACACACACACACACACACACACAATACATTCTGTATAATTAAATACAGTCCTCATATATTGTTTTAGGCCTCATCATTCCCTCTCATACCTTTGTCTGTGAGAATACCTGGGTGGAAGATGAGAGGCACTCCCTCAATCTCCCTGCCGTTACACCCTGCACAATGCCTACAAGGATTATGTAATTACTGTTTATACCACTAATATTCAGACACATTCTGGTTAATTCATTTTCAGACCTGGATTTTATTCCACACTAATTTAGGTAACCTAGCTGAGTAACTGGCCTGCAACACTGGCAGTGGAACTGCAAAAGAGCGTCCCGTCAAAGCAAAGCTGTAGCGCTAACGTTAACACGTTAGCTTGACTAACGAACATGAGTGTCGGTCAAGTGCTTCACTTACATGTTTTGTTGGAGCGCAGTCTTGTGTCCGGCGGTGGAAGTCTCTTACATTACAATCAATACTGGCGGAGATTCTTTCAGTCCATCTCCGATACTGACAAATCCAGATTATACCTTCAACGTGTATTTAATGACGACCATGCCATCCAAGGTAGCTAAATAGCTAGCTAGATTTTGATAGGGTAGGTAGGGCCGGGGAAGGGGAAGCAAGCTAGCGACCACTTTTTGACAGTCACACTCCCTTCAGCCACAAATCTGGCTAAATACTGGCTATTATACTTCCGATTTGTGTTCAACAACAGGGCAACAGACACATGTTACGCATATACCCTTTGTATAGCTAGATAAACACATATATTCCAATATATGAAACCTTTAGTTTTAAAATACATAAGCTAGCAGATTGCTTCTCACAACTCGCAGGCAAGCTAGCCTGCAAGCTAACTCGCTAGTTCAAGCAGGCAGTGGGGCCGGGCTGAGTCTATGCATTTGTTTTTATTCAGTCTTACCGGGCAATCATGGACTAAAAGTTGAATGTATTAAGTAATATCTGCACCCTTCAAAAGTTAAAAGTATGCCCTCGCAATCCCCGATATTTATATCGGTAGGTACCCTACCCCGCTCTCAATCCTCGGCTGCTGTCCCGGTGTCAGCCATCTTCCCGGCAACCAACAGACTCTTACTGTCTCCACCCCTTCTAACCGATAAACCAATCAGCATGCCGCTTTAATTAAAGAGCCACTCATATTGTGGGTTTTAGACTGGGTTGAATAATTCCCTGCTATCGCTTTCCACACTCCGTAACAGTATGTGGCGGTATGCACCTGACAGTTGGTATGAACCCGCCATAGAAAATCCAAGGAAGAAGAAGGGTTTAATAATACGGTCCGCTGTTTTTATTTTACTGAAATACTATTTGGGTACACTAACAGTTAGTTATGTGTGGGATTAAGAGTTCTTTGTGATTTACGACACTATCTTCGCACAGGAAATCCATACACGATCGGTGGCGTAGATTACAGCGTTACTGCTCTGAAAATGTGTCGGTTTTGCGCCCTACGCTCGCGTGTGTTCACGTCACATCACCATCACCACCACCACCACCACCACCACATCCTTCTACAAACACCGCCGTGTGTGTGTTTGTACTTTGTTTGAAATCCAAGTAGCTTTTTTCGTGCTTGCGTAGTGCGTGTCTAATGTGGAATTTACAACCAGGTTGGGTGACCAGCGTTCACTTTTTGGGCAACTGTATGAGCATTTATGTCCACGTCACTATAAATAGGTGTGCCAGCGTTCTTATTTAGTAAATTGTGTGTTCAAGCTATTTTGGTATCTGAAATGACGCCTGCCATTATGATTTCAACCTCCCTTTAAATCACCTGTTCAATCTGAACTGTGGTGACTGAAGTTTGCTTAGATAAGAAGATGATTAATAAAAGTATGCTTTTAAAGTAGCCGTAGTGGTGAAAACAAAACGGTCTCAGAACCTAACGAGGAAGAATACAGTAGATGTAGCCTACTGTGTATAATACAGAGCGTTTACCTTGGTTGGTGGTCAAGGAAACCATTTCCATTTGCGTAGCTTTTCTCTGCCCTATAACACAACTTGATGTGGGACAATCGAGTGTTAATGGAGGAATGCTCATCTGTATTTGAAGTTCCAACAAAGTCAAACCCATTTTCCTATACAGAACATACATTGTCCACCAATCATTGTTAGAAGCTCTCAAGAGGAGTGGCATTTAGTCACTGTGCACAAGCAAGGCTAGAGTACAGTCAGGCACAGCAGAGAAGGGAATACACACACTACAGCACAGTGACTCTTGACAGCATGAAACCAGCACAAAGCCATCATTGCACTGCAATGGGAACTGTGGTGGGAATCCATTACTACAAGCTCGCTGGAGCATTCAGAGACGCCCTAGACATTCAGGAGCTGGATCCCCTGTTGTTTCCGTCTCTGTTGTTTCTCCGAGCACGTGGCTAGCTCCAGTAAGGAAGAAGCCTTTACACCCATCATTCCTTTCTTTCGTATGCTGAAATAATAATAAAAAATAGGTCTGTTAAAGAACAACGGCCTGTCCACTACCTGAAGAATTTTAAAAAATCACAAGGAATACAGTTCCAGATTTTTCTGTTATAGGTCATCTGCAAGAGTATTGCGATGAGTAATATTCCAGTAGAGAAAGTATACCTCATTTGCAGTCCTTTGTGTAGTACAGTGAATGAAGGATGTTTTGAGGTCAGTCCCATAGCAAAAAGCACAGTTAATAAATGGCTTTAGAAAAAAAGAAAAACAACCAATTAGTTGAAGGGGTAGCACAGTAGAATGTCTTAACTTACTAAGAGGTAGATTCACAAAGATGAATCATTGATAAATTAATCAAATAGACAGATATATTGTTAGTGACCGATGAGCTGAAACAGGAGACTTGGAATTGCAACTTTATTAATAACCAATTGTCACAGCATTTTGTATGTGGATGTGAGTTATCTCTGTCTGCCTGTCCAGGCACACACAGGAGGTGTATACGGGAGGTGTGTACTACCAGGTATACTATAATTCTCCCTATACCACACCAGCCAACTGTAAACTGTAAATATTTACAGCAACAAAATGAACACAAGGTATAGATGTTGTTGAACACTCTCTGATCTGCGCTCGTATAAAGCAATACTCAATATGAATCCTATCACTCTTTGATTGTCAACCTTCTGCTGGTTTTGCTTCAGTCCTTTACAACTTACCGCTTTTGAAATAAATTTGCAGTCATCTTGATGTGTGGTCTTCCAAGTATTGCTGCAATCGGTAGCTTTCAAGTGAAGCTCAATGTAAAAAGGATTATATTTCTAGGCCATAAATACAAAAAGCATAACATGGTTTACAAAAGGATGACACAAAATTAAATTGAGCCTGCAGCTGACAAATATCTGTATGTAAGACATATAGTTTCACCCCAGCAAGGTTACTAATTTGCATGGTCTACAAATTGTTTACTTTATTGCTTTTTCATCTGAACAACAGTCAAAAGCAATGTTAGAATTTTACTTCTGTGAAGTCATGACAAAGCAGCTATATGTTTTGGAAATTATTACATTTACATATGGAAATCGTTTTATAAGAATTTATGAGAATTTTCAGCTGTTGCTTGATTGATTTCAAAATGTGAAGAAATGAAGGAGCCAAAAAAATAATTTCTACAGCTCAACTCACCGTTTTTATAGTTCTGCTTAAGTGTTCTGTAACTTTCCAGTTTAGATATTATGCAATTTCAATATATTTTGGACATTGATACAATGGTTATTGTATGTGAAAATTTAGCTGTGTATGAAGACTCTACTTGGTTTGACAGTTAGCTAAACCGTCTTTTTTTTCTTCTTCAAAACACAAGTGAGCTCTGATCACTTGGCCTAAATTATCGTCAGCCAGGTCCTGACTGACCTTGTCATATAAATAAAGGATGATACATATCAGGACCTTAAAAATATCAGAAACCTTAAAATATTTACATTTTGAAAATGGCTAAATGAAAGCCTTATCATACCAAGCCTACTGTTGGTAGTGGCAAGTGAGAGATTGACACCAGAAATACACGAATACATTCTGTCCATACCTTTGTACCCTGTAGGAAGCGAAGGAAATTAATGTGCTGTGCGCCTTGTAAGTGGTTTTGATTGCAGTGTTGAATCGCCTGGTCAGCAATGTCCTTGTATATACCAGGGAGCCTGTGATAATTCCCCTGACCCTCCGTGGAGATCAGCAGGGCTCCTGTGATGAGCATCAGGGGGAGCAGTGGGCGGCACATCTTCCCTCTCAGTGTTGGACTGGCCGCTCTGCTATGTGTCCCTCCGGTATATTTCATGAAGGGTAAACATTAATCCACCACCTGGCACTGACCCAGGGGCCTGTTCCAGAAAGCAGGATTACTGAGTTAGCTGGATAACTGCACTGAGTAAAACCCGGAATCCTCCCTCATCTGGAACATGGACTGAAGTAAAAATAGCTGTTCTGGGTTTTACTCAGTGCAGTTATCCAGCTAACTCAGTAATCCTACTTTATGGAACAGGCCCCAGGGGTCTCTCAAGAGTCCCCTGTGCTGTGAGGGGTCTGTCTCCAGGCCACCTATTGCTGGCACCCGACATACACTGCCTGGCCAAAAAAAAAAGTCGCACTCTAATATTTTTTTGGACCGCCTTTAGCTTTGATTACGGCGCGCATTTGTTGCGGCATTGTATGGACAACCTTATGCAACGTCACAACATTTATTTCCGTCCAGAGTTGCATTCATTTTTGGCCGAGATCTTGTATTGACGACGGGAGAGTCGAACCACTCCGTAAAGTCTTCTCCAGCACATCCCAAAGACTTTCAATGGGGTTAAGGTCAGGACTCTGGTGGCCAATTCATGTGTGAAAATGATTCCTCGTGCTCCCTGAACCACTCTTTCACAATTTGAGCCGGATGAATCTTGGCATTGTCGTCCTGGAAAATGCCAATTGATGGAATAACCTGGTCATTCAGTACATTCAGGTACTCAGCTGACTTAATTTTATTGCTGCATAACGTTGCTGAGCCTAGACCTGACCAATTGAAGCAACCCCAGATCATAACACTGCCTCCAGAGGCTTGTACAGTGGGCACTATGCATGATGGGTGCAACGGCGACTTTTTTTTTGGCCAGGCAGTGTATTATTCTATTGTGAAAAGTACATAGCATAGCTATGCCAAGCTTCACAATGTTTAAAGTGCCACTCTCTGTTCCTCTGCTTCTCCATGGAAGTTCTGGGTCTTGCAATAGTATTTTTATTTCTTGTTAAATTTTACCTTTAAACAATGGCAAGGTCTTGCTACAAATCTGTTAGAAGCTTTAACATACATATAAACCAACAGGATCAAAGTCAAAAGTAGTCTGCACGTGATTAGTTAAGGTGGACTGTTAAAAAAAGTATTGACTGCTGTGCTTCTGAATGCCATTGAGTGTGAAGGGAAAGACCATGGTGACTATGCTGGTTTGTGCTTTGCAGAGCCTGTCCCCTCATAGCCTGAGTGTGTCTTTTCTCCAGGATAAAGCTGGGGTTTGCCAATCTTTGGTTGGCATAGAAACACATCTGTAGGTTACTGAAATCTAAGTCAGTAAAATTATTGTATTGTTGTATTGAAACTCAATTGAACAATTTAAATGGCCTGCAGACAGTCCCAACAGTCCTTGTTTTACTTTTCTTCATTTCAATCCAATCATGACATGTCTTTTAGTTTATTAGCATATTCTACCACGTGTGCTTTATATTATGTTATTATATATTTTTGTTGCTACAGTATACTGTATATCTGGTGCTTACAATACATCTGTGAAGCAAAGATTTAAATTTCAGTCTTTTTTATGGTTGGTTAGCTTTAATAAAAATGTATAGACCATTGCAATACTATTTCAATATTGATTTATTTTTATATAATTTTGAAGAAAAACATACAGATACAGAAAGTAAAATAATTGAATGCCATTTCCAGGATTTCAGTTTTTTCCGATACTTCCAAGAAGAGTCACAGCACCACTGCTGTAGGCCATGTTGTTACAATGTTCCACTCTTTTCGCCGTCATATCCTGAAATGGAAGCCATTTGGGTAAGTTAGATCACAGTGTAAACATCCTCCTTCCGCAATCCTCATTACACCCATCCAGTTATTGTAATGGCGCCCACTACAATATTAAATGCGTAATTAATCATTTTTATTTTTCATGAAGTTTTGTTGTTGGATTTTTTTCCCCGTTGTCCTCACTTCAGCATCTTCTGAATTCTGGAGGGCGGGAACTGCGTGTGGATTGAGGAGACTGCGTGTTTTCCACTCTGCCATTCTGGCCTGCAGTCTGCCAGGTAAGCCACCCGAGCTACTGTACCAGAGGACAGTACAGCACAGCAGATGTAACCGTGCTGGAGTTGGTCTTGAGCAACGATATGGGGCGACACCCTGCTGATTGAAGCCTTCCTTCTCTAGGCCAATAATATGTTGCCCCACATTAGTCCTGATCAGTCTGGTCTTGATCCAGGCTACAGGGCTCATCAACACCCTGCACATGGTTACCATGACTAGATGCACTATATGGAAGTCCTACCTTAAAGGAAATTATAGCAATTATGGCACTTTATTTTAAATCCAAAGAAATTGTATTCTATTGGTGTAAAATACAATCTATTTGTGTATAATGCACTCTATCATAAAATGTACTCTGACGGTGTAACATGTAGCCTGTCACATTAGAATGCACTCTATCAGAGTAAAATGTACTCAATCATTGTAGAATTGGCTCTGTTCTGCATTTAAAAGAAGGAGGTCTTACCTCTGTCAGGGCTGGTTTGTGGACACAGTTCACAAATGGTGTGGGTTCATTTTCAACTATCCCTGAATAGGTTTTGTAGCAAACTGCACAGTCTATCAGTGGCTATGAGAGGGACAAACAAGGAAACAAGACAGAAATTATTTTACAGATCCTACAGAATAACACGCCACCACAATGTGCTGAGCTACAGTGACTGGCCTAATAAAGATTTAAATCACAACCACTGTTAACCTGGTCACTGATTTCCCACTGATACTCACTCGGTCATTCCTGAAAGGGCATTTCTTTGGATCGGGGTCCACTGTGTCCTTGGAGCACTTGGTTGGTTTAAGGTAGAAGTTGTGGTAAATGTAGTTCACACCGAATCCAGACTGAAAAACAAAGGAAACCGCTCAGTAGGGTTAAGCCTGAAAAATTTCAAACCACTTCAACCGCAGACTCAAACATGCACAGTGTAGACATTTCTCTTTTTTTGTGTCATTTTTGTAGGCATGTGTTACGTAATGAAAATACTGATATAGGACTTAGTAATAGTTGACTAAAGCATAACAGGATCTAAACATTGTGTTGTAAGAGTGTGTTTAATATAGAATAGTATATATAGTATATATATAATGTAGTAGTAGACACATGATATAGCAAAAAATGTTCAGCATAAATCCAATATTTCTATTAATCCTACACAATACATTCATCAGTCCACATGAGGATTAAATATAGGTACAATGACTATATCTTAATTTAATAAACCGCTTAATAGCTGCAGATCATGTGCTCAAATGCACCACGCACAAAATGAATGCCAAAGTAAATGTTTAGTTTAAAGAAAAAACAATAAAAGTGACCTTTGGACATTTACTTTTTCAGTCAAAAGTCCTAAAATCAATCCTCATTCCTTTTCTATCTAAATCTAAATCCTCATTCGTTTTTTCTCCATGCAGTATTGTACAAAAGAAAATTTAGATATATTTTAAACTGAATGAGAATCTGCTTGGGATCAGTAAATAAGCAGTTTCTCCTGTGTGAGTGACCGGCTCACCACTCACTCCCTGGCTTGCAAGAGCTTTTAACAGCAAATTGTTACTGTGTTAGTGACTTAGCAGCATACTATGTATGTTGAATGGGAGTCAAACAAAATAGGAAATTAACTAAATTTGTAGTGTAATGTACGCTGGAGATAAATAAGAGAAAATCAGTTATCAGTCAGTCTGCACTCCAGGGGGGTATTCCACAAAGCAGGATTACTGAGTTAGCTGAATAAGTGCACTGAGTAAAACCCGGAACAGCTCTATTTACTTCAGTCCATGTTCCAGACTTTGGACGGTTTTGCCCAGTGCAGTGATCCAGCCAACGCAGTAATCCTGCTTTGTGAAATACCCCCCCAGCTCAAATCTTGGTAGTTTAGGTGAGATTTACATGTCAACAGACAGAAAAGCGGCACACAGGACAATTAGGAAGAAGGCAGTACCTGAGCCTCAGACTTAGTCAAGCTTTTTAAAAAGAATAAGTAATGCTGAATGCCAGAGTGTGAGTTGAGCTGTTTCAGGGCGAGGTCGACTCCTTTCTTGTAGAGGTCGGGGAGCTCATCGTAGGCCGCTTGCCCTTCAGCAGGGGGCAAACAGGCTCCTATGGTCAGCAGTAGGAACAGCAGTTGGCAGCTCATCTCTCTCAGTGCTGGTTGAACAGCAGGACTGAAGCTTCTGTTCTGACGAGCACTGATCCTGTCCACGCAGGGATAAATATTAACTCTGACCCACATCTTTTTGAGACCTTTGAGTTCAACTTGCATTGTAATCGCCATCAAGTGCTGTTGCTGGCCAAACCAGTTTAACACTGAAACAGCGATTGCTCTCAAAAAAAAGTGTGCAATCAATACATCGATACATTACTTTAGGACTGGTCTTTTGGACAGATTCAGTAGTTCTCCAAGCATAAAACTGAGCTAATATTATAGTGGTTTCTTATGGAACCGTAAATGGCTACTTTAAAAGCACATCTATAACAGTTTCTACACATATGTTTACTGTATATCTGTTCATTTATTTATTTTGGTTTAATATATGTTGTCACTTCAGTTTGTTTCAGTATTGTGTTCACTCCCATTCACATTCACAAGTTCTGAGTGTAATAGAATAGAATAGAATAACTTTTATTTTCCCGAAAGGGAACTTCAGTTGTAGCCACCAGCAACAAAAAAGACAGACAGTGGGACAGGCCCACAACACACAAACATATAAAATGCCAATATATGTACATTGATGTACATGATTAAAATAGCCCCCGCTGTCCCGAGATGTCCAATGTCATCAACCAGTCCAACACACAAACTCCGCCTCGGCGCCTCCACGACTTTCCTCCATAGGCTACACCTCTGTCCACTGTCGAAACGGAGCTCAGCCTTCCCAGTTGCCGCCTCACTCCTCCCCCCGCATTATCTTCTCTTTCCCTGGTGGCCTTTTGAAGATTGCCCGCAGTCCCAAATCAGTCCCGACATCTTCAACTCCGGTGAAGAGCGATGGTAAACTCCGTGGCTCAGGATCCAACGGACATTCCCGAGCATAATGCGAATGCGTCTCCATGGTGACGACCACAAACAAAATCATCCCCGCTAGACAATTCGTCAATATTATAAAAACGAGCAGCGGGAGTGCCCCGAAAAATCTCCATCCGCTGACCCCGTACCCCAACAGACACACAGCGCATGAAAAAAACAAAAGACAAAAGCCCGACACAACAAAACACATTCAAATTAACAAACACGAACACGAGAGACAGCTGGACTACATGTCGCCATTACAGCGCCACGTTAAGTTTATTACAATCAATAGATTGTCAGAGTATTATTTTAAAATTCATTTCTTTTAAATATTGACATCACAATTATTGATAGACACACCAAAAAAAAGAAATGCAGTTACAATATTTCAGTTTTCCCCAGTGCTTCCCAGGAGAGTTGTACCACCACTGCTGTAGGCCATTTTGTTCCAGTGTTCCTCTCTTTTGGCCTTCGTATCCTGAAATGGAAGTCATAAGTTAATTATATCATTATCAGAGAATGTAAATACACTATATTGTACTTACTGATTCTAGAATTTGATCATATATTTTTTATTTTGAATATCACTATTTGTGTATATCGCTGTTACAATACCTAGCAAGTATTGCTGTCAAATACTGTTGGGCAATGTTTCTGTTTGAATCATCTTTCCCTCATATCATCCTATCTGACTTTCAAGTACCAAATGTCCGTGTTATGGAAAAATGAGTACACACAAACTTATGTTGGTTCTGCCTGCAATAATAATGATTCCATGTTTTTTCGACCATTGCTAAACAACTGAATATGTCATACTGTTGTAACATGGTTGTGACTGACAAAATTTGAAATGGCAAGGAAAGTTCTTACCTCTGTCAGGGCTGGTTTGTGGACACAGTTCAAATATGGCTTGGGGTCGCTTTCAACTCTCCCCGAATGAGTTTTGTAGCAAACCGCACAGTCTATCAGTGGCTATGAGAAGGAAAAACAAGGAAATAAGAGAGAAATTATTTACAGATCCTACAGAATAACACGCCACCACAATGTGCTGAGCTACAGCGACTAGCCTAATAAAGATTTAAATCATAACCACTGGGCATCTGTTGTCCTGGGCCCCATTTTCCAAAAGCATCTTAGAGTTAAGATCATCTTAGAGTGTTTTGTGTTTGTGCTTTATTCATTTCATGAGTAAAATTATAAAAATTTATTGAGATTACATAAAGAAGATAATAAAAATAGAGGGAGAAAGACAACAAACAAATGACAAAAAAACGAATGAACGAAATGAAAGTAATATAAAAAGAAAATAGCCTAAGACAGTATTTATCTTAGATCCTTTTGGGAAACGGGGCCCTGGTGGATCATCTGCCACTGGTACTCACTCGGTCATTCCTGAAAGGGCATTTCTTTGGATTGGGGTTCACTGTGTCCTTGGAGCACTTGGTTGGCTTAAGGTAGAAGTTGTGGTAAATGTAGTTCACACTGAACCCAGACTGAAAAAGGAAACCGCTCAATGTGGTTAAGCCTGCTCGTCGCTTTGGATAAAAGCGTCTGCTAAATGAATCTAATGTAATGTAATGATCAGTCTAAAGAATAACACTACAGTTGACTTACAGTAGTCACATACTCTCATTCTTTGTGTTATTTCTTCTGACAGTTGGATGGAGACTATATCTCAGATGAAAGCTGGATATGTAACTACTGTATATTATCATATAAAGTATTCTCTTAAATATTCCATCCAAAATATATAAGGAACTTATTACAAAATATTTCAAAATGTTGTAGCATGTGTGTCTTCTGCATTTTTATATTGTTTACAACATTTTTCACAGTCTGATATACTGCAACAATGTATTCTTCAGTATAGATAGGAAATAGCATATACAGTATATTATCATATACATGCACTATATTTTGATATATATCAGCTATATCAATTCATAATGCTGGAACTGGTCTTGTTATGTAATGAGGTTTTCCCATTTCTCTACACATCTGTTTAAACAAATTCACAATCAGAATCAACAAAATAACATTCTGCTTGTTTCTGTAAAATCATAAGAATCACTACTTTATCATGCTAATTAAACTAATTATTAGCTAGTTTGGAACAACATAATGTTATGATGTCAGCTTGCTTGTTTTTATCTAAAGTTTGACCCAGAGCTGGTCATGTTCAAAGATCATGGTAATGTAAATACTTCCAGGTTTGGAAAACAAATAATGGTTATCCTTGGACTTCTGATCTTAGTTAGGAGTCCCAAATCCAATATACATTCCACAACAGTCTAAACATTAATTTTAAGTTAAAAAAAGTTTTATTTCCATGAAAAAAGTCCAGATATAGATAAAAAATGTTTTATCAATAATACTGGTAGGCTAGGGTGGACTTAACAACACATTATTTATATTGAAACATAGAATGTTCTGCCAAACAACAGCTACAGAGGTAAAGTTTCTAGGGTCAAAATGTAACCAAATTCATTATTTTATTTTTTTATTAATTACATTGTCAACCCAACTCCTGGTTGACATTTCCACACACAAAAGATAAAAATGTAATACACTGCACACGAATAAAAAGGGAGTACCTCAATGTTAGATTTGCTTAGGGTCTTGAAGAAGAAGAAATGGTGTCGAATGCTCGAGTGTGACTTGATCTGCTCCAGGGCGAGGTCGACTCCTTTCTTGTAGAGGTCGGGGAGCTGATCGTAGGCCGCTTGCCCTTCAGCAGGGGACAAACAGGCTCCTATGACCAGCAGTAGGAACAGCAGTTGGCAGCTCATCTCTTTCTGTGCTGGTTGAACAGCAGGACTGAAGCTTCTGTTCTGACGAGCACTGATCCTGTCCACGCAGGGACACATATGAACTCTGACCCACATTTCGGTCTGGGAGGTTTTTTTTTTGGAAAGGGATTAGCGGTAATCCATAAACCATTGTCCAAGGGTGGATGAGACACTCTTGGCACGGGTGTTAGCATAAGCCTTGTAGCATAATGCACTAGCTAGCTTTAAGAAGAAACCTGAAGCCTTCCTCTTGTGCCCCATTGTCCCCCAAATAATCACAGCAAACGCTGGATTACTGAGTCAGCAGGATGGGAGCACAAACTTTACCTTGTGGCTTATAACGGTTGTACTTGCTGTGTGTTTTGTTTTGCTCATGCATTCTCTAGAACACGGCTGGTTGGTTCAACGTACAGGGTGACGGCAAATTAATCTTGTACGTAAGGGACAATCACCCACAGCTAGTATCAGGGTAATATACACAGGGTAATGCTGCTCTTGGGGCAGCAATAATGTACTGTATGGATACCATGGCAACATGTTATACCTGCAGTACAGTATTTCTGCCCCAAGAGCAGCATTAGCCTGTAGATAGTACACTGATACTATGGCAACATGTTATACCTGCAGTACATTATTGCTGCCCCAAGAGCAGCATTAGCCTGTATAGAGTACACTGATACTATGGTAACATGATATACCTACAGTACTAAATTCTGCCCCAAGAGCAGCAGAATTACTGATACTAGGGTAACATTATATATGCGTGCAGTAAAGTTGTCCTGCCCCAAAAGCAGTACTGTATAGTAGGCATCATAAATGCCTAACTGCTATACCATATTATGTCTGCCCCAAGAGCAGTACATCAGTACTATGTATACAGTACACTAAAACAAGGGTTGTATGATATATGCTTGTTGTACAGTATGCCTGCTCCAGGTACATAGCAGTACTATGTATACAATAACAGTAATACTGGGTTAGCAAGATATGTGCCAGTTAGGCTACTGCTCATTATTGGGCTAGCTCGCTAAATTAAGCTCAGTCACTATTCAAATTAACTACTACTCACTATTAATTAACAAAACTTAAAGTAAACTCATTTAGCCAGTCAATTTTTTCAAAAGCCGATCCCAGCTCCTCTTTGATTTCATTGGCCATCTCACTAGACCAATCGTATTCCTTTCTGCCCTCAGAACATTTTTGAGTAAGTAAAACTCCAACCAGCGTGCAATATAATATTAACCACCAGGGGTCACTGATGAGCTGTATTCTACCGTCAAATTGGAGCAAATCTAATCTCTCCCTCTGTAATACACTATGCCTATAGTCAATTATGCAATGCCCAGCCGGCAATGTTTTAAGTCTTGTTTTCTTTTGTTGTCCTCTGCACCGAGTAGCACTTGGTTTTGCTGCATATGTGATTTCAGTCAGCATTTGTTGAAGAATTTTACATATTAGTCCAATACTGCATGAACATTCTAAATCAGATATCTCAAACCTAAATCCTGTTGGGCCGCTGTGTCTGCTAGTCTTTGATGTGTTCCTGCACTTAAGTTTTTAATTTAAGTCATGGATTGGCTACCAATTCTGTACACCTTGTTTCCAAGGCATAAGTTGGCTGCTGATTTAGTGGAAATCACAAAAAACAGGTTTTCCTGTGGTGTTATGGTGGAGTACTGGACTCAAACGCAAGACTCTGAGACAGACTCGATGAACTCCACCAGGGAGTGTATTTATTCGGCAAGGCAAGGTAGGTAGCAAGCAAGAAAACAGGGAAAATTAAAGGTGACAGGCTGGATACGGGGTTGGCGAACTAAAGTAGGGCAGGTGAGAAGACAGGGCTGGAGCGGGCAAAACAGGAGGCAGGCTGGGCAGGCTGGAACGAGGAAACAAAACAAACAGGTTAAGGCAAGCAGAGTAACAACAGAATGGCCGGGAGAAATCTCAAAACAGCACTGAGAAAACAAACTGGCGAAGAGGCTGTGAAACAGGGGAACTTAAATAGAGAGGGGAACAGGTGAGAAGGCTAATTGAATAATGAAAGGGAGTGAGGAATGTGTGCAAGAGGGAGAGTGATAGGCTAACCAATAAGGGGAGAAAACAAGGAACGGAACGGGGACCACGCCCAGCCTGCAACGAACATAGAAACGAGACGAACAGGGTGAACTGAAAAACATGAGATGAAACATAAGGAATGGGAAAACGAAAGGGAGGTGGACTGGAGGGAAAACGGCGGATGTTACACGTTGACCACTTTATCTATGTGGATCTATGGCCTTGGATCAGATGTGGTTTGCCATGAATCTGCTCAATGGAGTCATCTGAGCACCTTGAAAACATCTGAAAAATGACATTATACACTTGGAGCTGCCTCTAGTTCCCTATAACTCACATGTGAACTAATTCTGCAGATGGCATACACATTGACGTAAGGCAGTATAGTCACCTGGCTCAATCGCACGCCAGCAGTGTCCCATCTTGGACTCGCGCCTACGATCATCAGGTTAGCATCCCAGCTCCATCGTGTCATAATGCAGCCGCGCAAACCACAGTGGTCACATGAGCAAAAAATCTTTTTTTTTTCTGGAACACAAACCTGCAACCACAGTGGCTTAGTCTACGACGAGCAGCCCAGCTGTTTTCAAACGTTATTACAGTTGTACAGTGGTGTGTTTAATGCCAGGAACCGAGCAGTCTGGCTGAGGAGAAAATGACATGAGAGAGCTGAAGGACTGGGTCTTTGTGACACACATATGACACTGTCTCTATTCTGTGCCATGCGCACAGCATTAAAGTTTCATTTCAAGGAATTGCACATTGGGTGTTTGTTTTTCATCTCAGGGTCGGGGTTCCATTGGACGTCGAACAATTAGCGAAACGGTCTCACCGTGCGAAGGCCCACGAAAACAAACTTGAGTGTCATAATAGTATTTCGGAGAAGGAAAGAGGGCTTCTTTCTCCAAGGTTTCCTCCTCCCCTTCTCTCCGGGTATAAAATGGAAGCTTTCCCACTAGACATCACCTCATCAGTCACTGCAGCCTCATCAGCTTGATCAACAGAACTACAGCCAGCCTGTGAGTATCAATACGGATCCAAAAAAGCTCTCTCTCTCTTCTTCTATGTTTTTTTTTAACAATGTTCTGAGATATTAGTTTATTAGACTATTGTAGGCAATGAACAGCAGTCCCTTGAACTGCAATCATTTTGTTTCCTGAAACAAGTTTTATGTAGTGAGCAGTAACTGCAATATAGAATGTTTGCCTTATTATGTAAACCACAATGAAAAATGTGAATGATTGCTTTGAATTTGTCAGATCAGAATTCACTTGAAGTGGTCAAAACCATAGACCACCCATCTTCTGGCATATTGCATCCTCTTGTTTGCAAAAACAGAAACGTTTTGGAATTCTGGATCTGACTTAGTGATTTAATGATGACAAATGATTAATTCAGAATTGACATTCTCTGCTAAACAACCTTACAAGGTTGTTTACTAATCCATGTTTACTGAACGCACATCTTTTGATGGAGCAAATCTTCTCCTTCCAGAACCATGAGCAGGAACTACATGTCTAAGAACGATGAACTCCATAAGGGGGACTACCTCCGGTCCAACAACAAAGAATATAAGGCTGTGTTCCAGGTACAGTAAGTCTTCACTTTTCCTGCCGTTGTCCATAGGCCTCCTGCCAATGCCTAGACGGCATTTTACCAACTTTTCACCACAAAAAATGTTCACTGGGATCCTGCTCCTCTCATCCAGTGTTGCATACTCTTCCCTTACAGGAGGACGGTAACTTTGTGATCTACGGCTGGAAGCGGGTGTGGTCGTCTGACACCGCTGGCACGCGCGACGCCCGCCGCCTGTGCATGCAGGACGACTGCAACCTCGTCCTGTACGGGAGGGACAATCAGGCCCTGTGGCACACCAATACCCAGAGGGCCGAGGGCTGCAGGGTGTGTCGCCTCTACCTGCGCGACGACGGCACCGTGGTGATGGAGCGGGACGGGGAGGAGATATGGTCCTCCGCCGCATCCAGGGGCCATAAGTGAGGGGGGTAACGGTGCCCCCCGGCTCCTGCCCGAGAGACTCCCGGCCGAAAACCATAGAATTCTGGCCATGTGGTTCATCTCTGCACGTGCTCAGTTGAAAGGTCCTGTTCAATAAAGAGAATGGTCTGAGAAAAAAATATGTACTTTTTGTTTGCTTGTACTCAATGGACAGGGGTGCTGGGAGATACACAAACGCTAATGCCTACAGTTACAAAGAAAACATACACATACCATACCATAACCCTAAAACCATAATTTATATATCATTCTGTGAACCAAAACATTACTGCTAGTGCTGCCATCTTAGGGCTCAGTGACCGGTCTTCAACAACCGAGCACCAAACTTCATGTGCAGCTGATATCTGACACTGTTGCCATGGTACATCTGAATCAGAGATTAATAATCCACAGTCTGAAAAGGCAGCAGAAATATCAGTACTTGAAGAGTATGAGAAAGCTACTGTAGGCTTGCGACATACTGTATTTTAACATGCCTGCATGCTGTCAATCAATGCTTATTGCACACAAATTTAGAAAGGCATTCCGACACAAACATTATTTTCACTGGCTAAAGCCAGCGCAATTATATAAGCATTATATACTGTATGTACTTAACATACATTTTAAATGGCTTAAAATGCTAGACACAGAACATTAGAATACTATATTAGATCTGATTACACTCAATATTATTAGTTCAAGTGGCACAACAGTCATTCAATTCAAGTGTTTCAGAAGAGATTGGACAACCAGAGGAATTCATAAGGACCTGAGATGGGACTAAAAACCTCCCAATTCCCCTCATCATTACGATCAGTAATGTGCGATGTTTATGGGCTAAATGTCCCTTTGTCAAGTCAGCAGCCCTTGCTCAAATAACTATTAATAACTTATGATACTTGAAATTAATGACTGTAATGATCTTACACACACTTCAAATGACATCCCACAGTTCACACACATTCTCTGTCCTCTTTAATGAGCGCCCATGGCCTTAAATTTGACTTGCAATTGAATTTAGAGTGAATGTTTTTTTCCCATTTGTTGACCGTTCCACTAATTAGCCAGTATAGTAATTGCTTTCAGGAGATATGTTCATATGTAATGGTCACTAAGACAATATGTCCCAACCAAGGTTATTATAGTTTTAAGTTTTTAATTTAGTTTTTATTTTTAGTACTTTTTTCATTTCTAATTTAGTTTAGTTTCAGTTAACTATAATAACCTTGGTCCCAACACATTTACCTCTTATTGTCTCACACTGAAGCCTCTATATACTGTAATAGTCCTGAAAGTGTAACGTTCCGTTCCCATTCTGTCCGTTTTCCGGGTTTTGCCCTCTCCCTCTGTGTCGTGTTTGATTCCCTTTGTCCGTGTTTTCCCCCTTGCTGCAGACTGGGCGTTTTTCCCTCTGTTTGTTTCACTCCTTTTCCCCACTCCTGTCTCAGCCTATCTCCTTTCTCCGTTGCAGCATGCATTCCTCACACTCCGCTCTGTTCCATTACCCACTCACACATTTGCATGCTTTTCCTAATTGGTTCCAATTACCCTCCCTATTTAACCCACCTGCTGTCTGCTATCTATTGCTGGTTCATTACCCTTGTTTTGACTCTGTAATGTTGTTCGTGTGTATCCTGGTCTTTGAATCCCTGTCCTGTTTCTCTAAACTTCAGTTTGGTTTTGTCTCGGTGCTTAAATGCTCACTGCCTGCTGTTGTTTGCTAACCAGTCTTGTCTATTTGCGGTTCTTCCTGCCTGAATATTGCCTGTCTCGTTAACCACCATTCTACTGTTTCTGCCAGTCTGTAGCTGTTTACCACTCCGTTTGTGTTGCGGTACCTCTGCTACCACCTGAGAGACCCGCACAGTCCAGTGTTCCAGTTATCCTGTTCCAGTTTTACCCGATCCAGTTCCTGTCTGTCCAGTTCCGGTTTGGAACATCCAGTGTCCTGTACCAAGTCCAGTTCCGGTTTGGAACTACTCCGTGATCCAGTTCCTGGTTGACTATCCAGTCCCAGTCCAGTCCAGTTCCGGTTTGGAACTACTCAATGTTCCTGTGATCCAGTTCCGGTTATTCCGTTCCAGTTTCCTGTCCTGCCCAGTTCCGGTTGGAACTCCAGGGTTCCAGCACCATAGTCCAGCTCCGGCTTGGAGCAGATTCAAGTCCCGGAGAAACTCCTGACTTTATTATTGTTGTAGATTATCTGTGTACATCTTGGGACTACCCCAAGCTCTAATAAACTCCCTTTCCTTGTACTTCTGCCTCCTTGTCATGCACTTAGGTCCAGCCCCCCTGTTCAGGGTCGTGACAGAAAGGTCTCTTACATATGCAATATTTTTTTTTTGACCCAGAGAGGACTAGTTTTTCCAATAAGCTCAGTTTGATCTTCATTTATTTAGGAAATACTTTTTACAAAACCTTTTAGGATGTGGCTCATGTATAGAATATATTCATAATTAAAACTTCCATTATGAATTGCTATATGCTATATGGTTTTCCCCCTCCGGTGGCATTATTTGTTGCACTATTTCACAGGACAATAATTTTTAATATGAAATACTAATCTAATCCTCAGTAAATGTATTATGAAATGCTAATCAAACTCCCAATAATTTCATTATGAAATACTTATCAAATCCTCTCCTGTCAACACAGAGGCAGTTTCACAAATGGTTGGACTACTGTGTAATATTATGAATTAGGCTAAATCGCTTGGGACTGGTAACATTGTCAGAGATTAAATAATTTGTGTTGGCATTGCATGTCTGATTAAGTGCTGTTTCCTATCCTGTTTCACAACTGGACATGCTTAATGGGTCTCTAGAGTCAACACTGAAATGCTGGCTACTACTGGCATTACTATTGACCAGGGATTTAATCAGTTAATTTTTTATATTTATATTAAGTGCACACATAATATATAACAAATAGGGGGTCAAGGACACCAAATACCAATATCATTTCTACTACCCCCATAAAAACAGGCAAAGATAGGCAAAGCAGGAGCCTCTGGATTTTGGAATATACATAATATACACTACTACAGCTGTTAGTAGTGTAATCTTCATTAGTAGCATAAGACCAGCCACCCAGAATTTTGCTTGACACTATATCCAGTCACACAAACCAGGCGAAAATAATTAAACGTACTCTATTTAGTGTAATCCAATCCAAAGTTCTGAATGTTCAGTGAGCTTTTGTTTCTTCGGATTCCATATGAAATAAAACCAGGCACAGTTTGTACGCGGAAAAAGAGAGAAGGGCCTCTTGTCCAGCATAGATTCAGGGCATCAAGGCACGCTTCTTCTCCTGCAATAAAAAGCGAACCTCTCTACCCAGAGATCAGTTCCCCAGGACCTGCGACCATCAGTTCGGGGTGACGGATCGACAGCCGGCCTGTGAGTATCGTACCTGCTTACCTTTGGCTCTCTTTCTCTCGTACGTTTTCTCTGCAGTCTCTGCGCATGCGAGACTTGGCAAGATTGCATCAGGAGTCTCATTATCCTGGCGAAATGGAGTGCTTCGGCTGCCGGCCAGAGCATTGGAAGGCTGTCCCGTTGCTATTATCGCAAACTATGTCCTTCCTGCCAGTGCATTTTCAACATTTGATCCTGATAGCAGTCATAATATTAAATGCAATAAATGGTATTATCTATAATTACTTCTTTCATTTTCATTGAGTTTGCAATATCCATGGATGTGACCATTATTCAGTGTTGGATTGTTACATGGGTTGTACTGGGACACAGTTTTTATGGAAGGAAAAGCCACATAAGTTTCCATGGTCAGTCACGTTTAAGCTTCATCTATAGTTTGCTCTCACAGATATGGAATATGTATTATTGGAATATATATGTATGGATCCCTTCAGGGGATTGGGTCTAAAGTACATTTTATCCTACTGATTCACAAAATGTCTTTGATCTTGTCTTTATTGTTTTACAGTTCCTACATTTATTTAATACTATTGTATGATTCCATGCTTATTTCAACATAATGTATGAACAATGTTAGCCATATCGGATCATATTAATTTGTCCCGATTTCAGAACCATGAGCAGGAACTACATGTCCAAGTTTAATGAGCTCCGCAGGGGAGACTATCTTATGTCCAACAACCGTGAGTGGAAGGCTGTGTTTCAGGTACATGAGCGTTTAAACTTTTCTTTCATTTTCAATGCTATTCACTCATAACATAACAACCTACACAACAACCTAGTTGGATTCAATCGACAATTTGTCAATAAACGTAATTCCGGATTAAGTGTTAATTCATCAACAACAGTTTGCCAAATTCAGGGATGGCCAGTTAACGTATACTGCTTGTAAAGAAAAACATAAACACTTACCGTATAAGTAATGTCCACAACATGACTTGTACCTTCCACCTTGTGGCTACAAGTGTAGTTTCCTGACTACTGTTTCAGACATAGTGAATAGTGAATATATTTGAAAACACTGTCCATAGCACAGCACTGTAGGTAGGCAGGTGTAAGACACAGAGCAGCACCATTAAAACAGTGTTCAATAAGAGTCGGGATCCCATTTTACATTTTTTGGTGACTCTGCCTTAATAATAATAGTACATAGGTATGTCCTTCATATGTTTCAGTAGAGTCTTGCATGATGCAGGCACTTTTGAAAGTCTTTGACTGAAATGTTTGCTGTTTTTTCCATCGTGCACCTTGCACTTGGGCACTTATTTATTTTTTCACATTACGCTTGAATTAAATAATATAAATGTATTTCTGCTGACTCGGCTTCATGACTTCTTTACAGTGGATTCATCCTGATTTTTTGCGGTGTTTGAGTTTTTCTTTCAGGTCTGTATACTGCTCCTCTCACCCAGTGTTGCATACTCTTCCCTTACAGGAGGACGGTAACTTTGTGATCTACGGCTGGAAGCAGGTGTGGTCGTCTGACACCGCAGGCGCGAGCGACGCCCACCGCCTGTGCATGCAGGACGACTGCAACCTCGTCCTGTACGGGAGGGACAACAAGGTGATGTGGCAGACCAAGACCCAGGCGCCCGGCGGCTTCAAAATGTGCCACCTCAACCTGCGCAACGACGGCGCGATGGTGATCGAGCGGGACGGGGAGGAGGTATGGTCCTCCGCCACGTCCAAGGGGTAGAAGTGAGGGGCGTCCGCATCGACGGGCGGCCCCAAAAAAAGTGTCTCCGGGGTGGGCGTGACCCTCCATACTGATTACCCACCTCTGTGTTCACTCTTTCAACAACGGCTATGCAATAAAGAGCTTATTTACCCCCTTGTGTTGTCTTCATATTATATATGCACCCCGTGTCCACAGGGTCAAAAATTATCCTCCCTCACCCAGACCCCCTGTGATAAAGCCTCTTCATTGAATTTTAAACCCTAAATCTATTTTTTTTTTTTTATGTAGAAATAACCTGTCATTCATGAATAAATTGGTGAATAACTGGGCTTTTCTACTTCACAGTCCAGACAGACAGTATTTTGTCTGTGTACACTGTACACCACTGATTTTTACTACAAAACACACATTGTAATTGAGCTTTTTTCTGCAACAGATGTGCGGCACTTAATTATGATTTCATAACTGCAGGGTCGCAAAGACTCATGGGACAATCTTTGTACCTTGATGGTGTACTGCTTTTATAAAAACTTTTTTCTAATGGCAGGGTCACTCCAGGAAAATTCCTCGTATTTCTTGCTGAAAAATTTATATTTTGTGGTTTTTACTGCTGTTAGACTAGAAAAGGTCATTTTGGATCCTGAGGGCAACGTTAAAATGAGGGTCCTGTGCACATTTTATAAATGGGGTTCCTTGATTCTGAAGGAAATATACAAGTTGCTTTAATCGTGTAAAAAGTGCTGCAAAGTTCTGTAGTAATTAATTTAATGCTCTTCATAATGTGCCAAGGTTACACACATTGATCAAAAGTATTGCACTGTAGTTGCTACTAGGGGTGTGCTAACTACTCAGAAAATAATCAAAAAGTTGCCATTTACGTTTATTATAGTATTTTATCTCAATGCAGTTTATACCATGGTCTGGGTGAATAATCGATTCTGATTGGCTGGGAGGTGGGCATTATTTATCCATAAATGCCCGGCTATGAAGTAGCGCTGGCAATATTTTAATAACCGTTCTACATATACTGTTAAATATTACAGTGACGTAGGGCATCAACAAAATAGCTGGCAATGTTATTATTTCTTTCTCTTTCTCTTCATTTTTTCTCCCTAGTTTGAAATTCCCATTCATATTTGTCAGTTTCCACCACCTCTGCTGTTGATTTGGGAGAGCGCAGATAAGCATGGGATGCCAGCCGCTGCACAATGAGATTTATTGAAGTAAATACACATAAATGACCAAACTAATCCATGAAAATATTGCATATGATGAGATGATTGGTGATGCCTGGTAGCAGCAGATTTAACCAGCAGAGGGCGCAAATGAGCAAGGTCTTGCTGAAGACGGCATCATTTAACCCAGGTGGTTTGAAAAATTTCCATTTTCAGGGGTTTATCATATCTCTAGCATGGTAACCACAGCTCAGTTATAATGCTGTACTTGGCCAGCATGAATGAATAGTTAATTAACATATACATTCTTAACAATGTTGAGATTGATAAACGAGACACTTAAAAACAACCAACGCAGTATAAATTGCATTAAAAGCATAAATTGCATTTAAAGTACTATCATATTTCTGTGATTTTAGGGTTAAATTTCAAAATTGAGTGGGATGTATCTTTTTCCACTGAAATTAGATTTTTTGACGTGCTTGTCCCATTGATCGGACTATGGGAAAGGCATGTCCCCATAAACCGTCATTTTTACAGATTGTCCTCATAAACACTATATGCCTGTCTGTGTGTGTGTGTGTGTGTGTGTGTGTGTGTGTGTGTGTGTGTGTGTGTGTGTGTGTGTGTGTGTGTGTGTGTGTGTGTGTGTGTGTGTGTGTGTGTGTGTGTGTGTGTGTGCATTTGTGCTGGAGCACCATGTTATATGGTGATTGATTTGGCAGATGGTCTTTCCCAGATTCATTTGAAGTATACATTCTTGCATGTTTCTTAAAACTATAACAAAAACAATAAAGAATTGAATGTTATTTTGGCCACAAATTCGTCACATTGTATGCCACTAATTCTGTAAGACCTGCCCTGGAGAATCCAGCCAAGACTTGAATCATGTTACGCTGTGATACAGTACAGGCCAGTAATTCCTTGGCCAATTCATCCTTCATTCTAAATCTGTCTCCTCTCCAACAACAGAAACCTGCTTTTTAAGGCAGACTTTTTACTGGAGCTATGGGAGACTGCTTGATGTCACAGACATCCACCAAATATGTCTGACATGTAAAGGCAGTGTTTGCCATGTGAGAGTAACGCTACGTTTGTCCTTGAGTATCTTTGCCTGCAACTGCAGAGAGAAAGATGTCCAGTAGGTGGCAGCAGTGGGTAATTGATACCCATACTCAGCCAGTACTTCAGTCAAGGTATTGCGCAATAATTACGATGTGTACTGTAAGTAGTATATAAACAAACAGTACTCTTTTACAAATGCATGTAGATATCAGTAGAGCCTTTGCAAGCTAACGAGAATTTAAAGACACATTAAGTGGCACAGGAAAAGGTTATGGTTGGATGTACCAAGGATTTCTAAAACCACTGAAACACTTTTCTCTTGCATAAAATGCAATTTAAGCCCTCATTTCACATAAGTTAAATTATACTTGTAAGGTTCAACTTCTGACCCTCCAGAAATTCCAGATAGAACATTTTAAAAAAATTTTTCAAACATAAACTGCTTTTAAAAGTCACTGCTGCTTTGTGTCTAAACGGGTAGTAATTGAGGCATTTCAAAAATAGCATTCCTTCAGTGTGTACCGGCGGTCTGCATACTCTAATCCCTGACTGTGATATTTTGAGCTGTTTGGGCCAGGAATGTCTTGACAGGAAGGGAGGTGGGGGGGGGGGGGGGGGGGGGGGGTCCTTCATGCGGACATATGAAAACTATAATGATGAGAACAGGCCATTCCGTCTATCTCGGCTGTATAGCCTACTGTGACATTTTGTCTTCTCTGAAGCCCCTCTGTCTTCATTTTCCTGGATAAATCCACTGCCAGTGGTATTACTGTTCACCGGATCCATACACACTACACAGTCCATGACTCAAATTCCACATCACATGCTGTCATTGCGTGGGTAAATGTGGACGGACGTGACCTTCCCAGCTCGTAGCCTGTCACTGGAGTCGCGCAGGCAGGTGGGCATGCCGTGTCCTGTTGTCACGTGAGCCTAAACCAGGCACAACAGGGAGATTAGCAGGACCGCAACATCTGGGATAGCCGGCCCGCTCCGTTCAACATCCCCTCGATGCCGAGATCCCTCCGTCTCTCTTTACATTGCCGTAAATCCATCTTTGTCTAGGGGCTGTCGGTCGGAGAGGGAACTGGTATGCCGTGTAACGATATCGACATGCCACAGCACGGATTGGCCACGGTACTTTGAGGCCAAGACCTATTGCTGAGGTCTCACATACAGCTCCAAAAGGGGGTGAAGAAATGTATAGGCTACAGTGTCGTGCGTTTGAAATTCCATTCCACACGCCTCCTCCACTGCTCCCTCTCACAACGCCCATGTTGTGTTCTCAGTGTTTCTATGGGCTCCATACATAACAGCAGGAAAAACCTTCTGTAAAAATCTGCAGTTCCCAGCAAAATAAAGCTTACTGTTATACACCACTTCAGCTGTGAGTGAGTTTCATGATATACTCTTCAACAAAAGAAAGCATACATATCAAAATATTCAGTTTGTTCCCATGTGCATAACTATATATGTCGGCCTAAATATCAGTCGAGTCTTCCCAATTAAAGTGTTTTCTATACTTATGTATAGGCTACTTTCTTTTTTTTTGAAGAGTAGCCTATATCCTAGCTGTGTAGACTCTTTCATGAAAGAGACACACCAGAAGCACAACAAATGAAACAGGATTTTTATGTGAGGCTGTAATAATGACATGGGGCACTAGGCGTTCATAGCCTATTTTCTTAGTCACACTTAAAGGTGTGCATTTATATAAACTTCAGAGGTCAGAACTACTTTGTCTTATGCTTGCCTTTATGAGGAGCATGACATGTTAGTGTTAAAGATGATAACCATGACTTTAATATTCAAGATGCTATTTCTGCAGTTTCATTAATGTATTATAATGATGATGGCTATTATTTCAGTTTTATCCACAATAGTCCCCAGTGGCTCTGGTCAGGGGGTCACACTCCCTTTGGACTGTGTATAGCCTACCCTCAGCTGAAAGGATGCCTGGTTAAGTTTATGATACAGCAACTCAACAAATGGCATAGGCTACCTGCTACCCCTATAAATACAGGGAGCCAGCTTGATTTTAAAACAACAACACAGTGTGGTATCAAACCTTATGCGGTCTATGTATCAAACAGATAGCAAAGGCAGGCACAATACAGGTAACCTCGGTGACCAGATGCAGCAGAGCAGAATCACTCTGGGAATCGGACTCTACAAGTCCGAATGATTGTACTGGCTAATGAGGCTACCGTTTGGAACAGGGACAAATATTGGCATTTGAAATGGAAATAGACTAACCGTCACTGAAAGACACGCAGAAACGAACATGCAGTAGCCTACAGAACTCTATTGCGATAGTCAGCTGCTCGTTAATTACTATCTGATACTACTGACTGGTTGTGAAAATATCCTCCAGACACAAATCACGTCAATACCGTGGATGAAACATTGCCCTCTTTTCTTTTTTTCTAGTTGAGAGAGAGAGAGACTTCTGGAGGCGTGTCTAATAAAACACATGACAGATGTGCAGCAGGAATTCAGCTATTCAAGCGCAATTATGTGGCTATGCCCTGTTTATCTGCATGTTTGAAGCAGAGGGAACAGACGAGCCGATCTCTTTCCAATTGCAGAGTATGAGGGAACCTTTGCGAAATACGGGCGTAGAACACTTTAACACACGTTACTTTACAGACAATTAATGTTGCATCACAAATAGAACATATGCAGCACGCCGTAGTTATGCGCTTGCTTTCTAATATTTACGGTAGCCTTAAAACTGAGGGAAATTCTGAGACTCGCTGTGGAGGTTGAGCACATAACGCGAATTGTGCTTGTGGGGTAGTGCAAAGGGGCCGAGCAAGTAAAAAGTAAACACTGCGTCGATGGAAGAGCGGGGACCATCCGGGGTGCAAAAGGCACATTTCACTTGGGTGCTCTGCGTTTAGCTAGCCTACACTTTGACGGTCATCATCGGGATTTATTCTTTGCACGCCGGAGTATGCACTGTAACAAAACAAGTAGGCATATATTTTCTGTGGATCATTTCTCACCGCCATCAACATTTTGGATTATTCATTAATTCAGTCTGGCTGTATTTTCAGACACCGCTGCTGTCTTCTTTATAGTGCGTGTATAGGCTACCCGATTCTTAGCCTAGCCTATATAACTCAAACTGCAGTGTTTAGAAAGGTTGTATAAATTGCACGCGATTCAGTTCACTTGTTTGTAAATACTGGGATTTAAAGAACAGGCTACTTGCTCTTGGGCTATTGCTCGCGTTGTTTAGCCGTCGCGGCAATATAGCCTACCGGCATCACGTTCGCTAGCTTGGTGCAGAGAATCGGCCGGGGGAAAAAAGCCGGCAACAGACGGATAAAATGACTATGTCCGTCCCGGAGAGGAACTCGGGCTCTGGGGGAAAAGAAGAGGAGAGCGAGGATGAGAGCGAAATCCTGGAAGAGAGCCCGTGCGGACGTTGGCAAAAGCGAAAGGAGCAGGTATGTTCACAGTAGACAATTCAACCAGTAATGTTTTGCTTTTCCGGCACTCAGCATTTCAACAATTGCGCATGCAATGGAAAAAAACACTAACCCTCATTTATTTGAAATCACGTTTAATGAATTTTAAAAATCGATGGTCACGTCAGTTTCATTTAAATCAGTCCCGGCTTTGAGCCTACGGTTTTTTTTTTTCTTGCAGTAAATCAATGGATAGCAAGGGGGCGGGAAATGTAGCGAACGCTCGCCTATAATAAACCAGCATTTCCAGTCTTTACGAAAATGATATAATTGCTACTTTAACTACTGTAAATTGTAGACTTTTGTGATGTCGCCTCTTCTTCGCCATTGCAGTGCCCAATGCACGACAGACTAATGTGCTATTTTAGATTATATACACAGTGCTTAGGATATTGGGTCCACGTCCATCTGATGGTCCATCCACTGCGATTGATTGACGTGCCTGTAGTTTCTCCAGGAAAACCATACTTGCGAGAGCTAGACTCGTGCTCTGCAAATGTAATTGTGTGCATGATATAGGCCTACGGGAGTGGGATTAACGCGCCCACAGAGCAAATAAATTCCCTGCCTGTGTAGCTGTCTAGAATTAAGTTCCACTGTGGTAACAGGGACGGCTACATCGTAAGGATGGTAGCCTACCAGTTATAACTGTGTGAGAGTATGGCGAGCAATCATGGGCCACATCTGTAGTAGGCTACCTTCACTTCACCAGGACGTCCTGCATTTTGGATTTTTCTCAATGTGGACCTGGATTATCTTTCTCGATGCACATTTTCAAAAGATTCGTTTTATACTTTTATTTTTCACACTGCCTTGCGACTAGGAAGCAACGGCAGTGCTGTTTGTTTGAACGTCAATATAAAAAAGAAAAAATTAAAAAAAAAGAAAATTAATCCACACATAAACAATGCTCCAAAATTAGTGTTGATCTGACCAACATCCAACTTCTTGGGAGCATTAGAGAAGTGTAGCCTAGAGACTTATTCAGACTCTTATGTGTTGTGCCATGTGGGTTGTACGTGGCACAAAAAAACCTCAAGAGGGCTGTCCATGTTGCCAAGGAGTTGTCTCTATTACAGAAAATCCGTTGTGCTTTATCAAAAGATTATCTTTCCTGGCACGCATTTCCTTTCTACCTTTTTACACAGTAAAAATGCACTGCTGGTCTCAAGTTCAAAACCTCTGGTATTTTTTCAGTTGGGGGTGGGGATTGGACAACAGTCAAGCCATCCATTTGTATGATCTCATGCATGCCAGAGTTCTGTTGTGTCCATGTGGGCACAGTAGGAAATGCATGAGGTTTTTTTCACTTCTGCCTTGTGAACATGATAGTTATCACATGTGTAGAAAATGTAGGTGTGGGGATTATACCAAAATACTGCTGCTTCTTGGACCACAACACAAGTCTATAGTAAGTTGTGTTGCCTACACTGAACATAGATAGATATGTGGTTAAAAAAAACAAACCCAACGGTTATTTGTTTGAGTTGTGTTTGTGTTGGGGGCAACTGCTCAGCCCCTGGGCAATGCGACCCAAGGTCCTAATTGTGTTTAAAAAAAACGTATATCAGCGACGAATTGATGAAGGTGTGTAAACGGGTCAGTACGGTCCTTTCCCTGTTAATTCCCAGTGGCTTGTGAGGACATTAGTTCATGACCACGAATTGATGAAGGTGTGTAAACGGGTCAGGTAGCGTGGTCCTTCTCTCCCAGTGGCTTGTGAGGAAGTTAATAACCAGCAGGGAGGGATTAGTGACGGGCAACAGAGACTGAAGACTGAAGCTGCACTCGCATAAAAATGTGCTCCACAAATCCCACGATGACCCAATTCGGTGTCTGATGCTGGAGACCACTGTCTGGCTATGTTTTTGTGGTTGTGAACAGAAATTATTCTGTCCTCAAGGGGACGTTAAAGCCGGTCTTCATGGTTGTTGTTCTTTTATTTAGAATGATTGCCATCAGAGCTGTTCAAATTAGGTAAAGTATGGCATTTTCCCCTCTACCAATGAGTATGTTCAGTACTGTCTGAAGCAGAAATTATGTATGCATATAATATGTGAAATAATAATAATTAGTCACACAGCTAGGGCTGTGAAAACAATACGCTTTACATGTAGTAGGAAGGATACAAGCAACAGGAAGCTGGTTTGCAAAAAAAAAAAAAAAAGATTCTCTAAATATGCACAGAATGTTAATGTCTAAATATAGGTTGGGGGAAATGGCGCTCTGAGGAAATGTGGAGCTTCTATTTCGGGTAACAGCCTCACCCCGAATTGGTGGCCCAGCCTGTTTCCTAAAGGAATCAGGAGGAGCATCTCTGTTTGTTTGACTGGGCCGGGACCAAACCTGCTTTACTGTGATTGATATCTAATAAGGAATCTTGATTGGGGGGGAAAAAAGGGAAGCTAGGTGACCTGCCTGGGCCTCAATTAGTTCCTGTCTATAAACAGGCAGTTACACACACACACACACACACACACACACACACACACACACACACACACACACACACACACACACACACACACACACACACACACACACACACACACACACACACACACACACACACTGGGACTCCTGTTTCCCATCACTTATGATTCAGTGTTCAATGTCACAACAGTCAGAACCGAGTTGCCTGCAGTCAGAAGTTGCAAAAGACCTGGTAGCTTAATGTAAGGAAAGGGAAACGGAGACCTGTTGAGAACACGTCCACTGTTTTTCTTCTTCAAAGTGTGGCAGTTTGTCATAATCGGGCGCCACCTCTCATTGGTCAACAGTTCTGCTTGTGCGGGCGTGTAGTACACGCATACACACGCGTGTCCGTGACGGCGCGCGCACGTACGTTCAGGGCAGTTGTTTCCAGTCCGTGTGCGTTTGCGTTTCGCTCTGCGTGGCCAAATAAAGGTGATGGTCATTTTGGCGTGAAGATTTGTCACACCTCATTTTGCTGTGTCTCAGTGGGTAGCATGTCTAATGCGCGGTGTGAATGAGTTCGCAGCTAAAGTTGGTCAGTGGGTTCAGTTTGGGTGAGAGTGCTTGTTTGTGGTTTGTGTGCCATGGGGCAGGTTTGGGCCAGTACTGATAATTTTATGCTGATAAGGTAACAAAAACAACACAGTTTATAGTATAAACAGAGGGGGTATGGGGGGGGTGGATACACAGGTTTTTTGGTTTGAATCTGGACCCCTGTATCACACACCAAAGGCAGTTTAGAAGACTCATCACATGAAAGTGCGTAAATGTAACATTTCCACACAAAATATTATTTTGCAATGTTATGATATGTTATGATTGCACATGGCTGAGGATAATTGGAATGTATTATAACAAGGAACAATTTCCTCCTCTCCCATCTCCCTTTCTCAAACAAATAACGGTGTGCTTCCTGTGACACTCTATCCCTGGTGTATGGGCCATGATTAATTTAATAGCTAGTTTGCCTGATGCAAAATAAATGGAATGAGGACAGGTTAAATTCGCCAAAGCCAGCCATCATTTAAGTCATCAGGATAGTGTTAAACGTTTCATAAATTAGGGAGTACAGGACAAGTTAGCAACATGTCACATTTGCCATAATTATGCTCTGTCAAATTTATTTTAAAGAAAAACTGGCAATAGCAATAATTAATGAATACTGATTTACTTATTGATGTATTTCAATAAAAAAAGGGATCACAGGGAGAAGGGATTTTTATGGAAAAATTTGGCTAAATAAACATAACTGCTATAATGTTTCAAAACCAGGACAAGCCTGCCCACAGTTAGGAAGCCACACTTTGGCCTTTATATTTTTGCTATAATGTTTCATTTTTATTGTTTACTGTTAAAATTAAACCAGGAAAAGCCTGCACGAAGTTAGGAAGCCACACTTTGTTGTTTGTATTTAAACAAACGACAAAGAATAAACTGCTACGACTGACATATGTAGGTAAAAGTGTATGAAAATAAAAGTGAGTTGCGGTAATTCTGATAATCTTTATTCCCTCAGGTCCCATGTTTTTATGTCGCTGTCTACATGGGGCATTTGTGACGATATGTAGCGCATGCAGTGACATCAGCAGGGTCCGCACTGACCGAACTGACATCATAGCTGACCCTGAGCGGACGTCTGTCTAGGCCAGGGATGTCAAACTGATTCCATCGAGGGCCGAGTGTATGCAGGTTTTTGTTCCAACTGTGCCCTACACCAGCTGATTTCACTAATTAGCTCAGCTCTTCAACCAAGGAGGTGAACTAATTAGTGGAATCAGCTGGTGTAGAGCATGGTTAGAACAAAAACTTGCATACACTCGGCCCTCGATGGAACGAGTTTGACACCTCTGGTCTAGGCAGTCCGTCCAGCAGTCATTTTTTTGTGCCTGTGCAGACTTGTCCGCACAGACCTGTCGTTCAACCGACAAGCGTACCTTCTGCTTGCCATAATCTTCTTCCACGAAGGACGCCATTGTTGTTTGCAATTTGCACACAAAGATTATGGGAAACGTAGTCTACAAAGGGGGGTCGGTACGCTCGACTATGAAAGGCAGAAGTCCGCGAACAATCTGGCGGGTTGTCCCTCCATGTACGTGTCTGCACCCCGTTTTAAACACTCTGTAACCACCTTAAAACCTATTCACGGTCCCCGGCTGATTTCATGTTTTAAGAGGTCGGAAATTCACAAGGTCCCCCCTCAATCATCTCCTTACACTCCCAGTGTCCTCACTCAATCATCTCCTTACACTCCCAGTATTGTACAGAAGAACTATGGCGCAACCTGTTAACCCAATGTTGAGACTAAATATTGTGAATGAAAGGTAGATCAAAGGGAAAAAACCTGCTTTACCACATTTCTCAGAAGCCAAAGATTGTGGTCGGTCACTTTGACATTGGTAGCAAGACCAGCACCGCAGAAAAGCTGAACTTGTGAGTTGCGAGGTTTCATAACTGTCCTGCTATACAGGCCTTGTACTGCACAGGCTCTTTGGTCACAGTTGTTGGTGGTGCGGTGATGATTCATTGATTTGTCAAAATGGTGGGCGTTGGAGCCAACATGGCCGCCGTTTCCGCTCTGGCAGCTCTAGGTTAGCTTGCATTAGCTAACTATATTTTAGTATGTTCCCGTAGGGTTGACATAATGTGAAATCCAGAGATGGAGCTTATTGGATATACATTACAGAACTTCACCCCCCCTCTCCATTCAAGCCCACTGTGGCCTGATGAAAGAAGAATTGTAGGAATTGAGTGTTCTTCACGTAAACTGCAGGTAGACCAGGCCAGTGGACTTGCCTATATTATATTTACATTCTCCACGAAAATTTACGAATCACTCCACAGCACATGGTAGTGGGGGCACTGTTATTTTCTGTACAACTGCATTGGTGTATCCGTTTGTGTACCCTATGGCAGTACTTGTAATTGCATCGGAGCTCACATCGTCAGTTGGTCCCGGGAACGTTGAGTTCTGACCTAGTGGAGACGGTTGAGAGCAGCGATCAATTACACGCGGGCCTAACTCGATTGAAATTGACTTCAGGCCCAAATGTGGTTAGCTCATTTTCCGAACGGCGGAGATGTGCTCACATTTACTGGCTCCCCCAGACGATCGCACCTCCGTTTTTCCTTCTCTCTCGCTTGACGCTTTTGTCGATTCCGCCTCGCGTTTCGGACGGAGCAGCAGGGGGGGAAAAACAGCTCGTTCTGTACTTTCTAGAGGTGCAGAATAGCAAGCGATCAGCTAAGCGTGACATCCCCCACCCCCACCCAGCACAGGCTGGCCCCTGTGTGTGTTTGTTCACTGGGTAGTTCGTTGCTCCAGCACGCTTGTGGCCACCTTCCCATTGTTTTAATTCATTAAAAACAATAAAAAAATTCAAACACATTCTTTCCTGGCCTGAGAGAGGACCCCACGAGTCCTATCTCCTGCAGAGATAACTGCTGTTTCTCTGCAGAGGGTGAGTGATGCCAAGCGCTCCCCCAAACACACACAGGGGCCGGCCTGTCCCTCATCAACATCAGGATATAGGGGGGTGGGGGGGAGAGAGAAGGCAGAAGAGACAGGTTTTGCGCTGTTTGTCCTAGCCACTTGCCGTAGGGACCGTGTCGCTCTGTTATGACAGGCACTCCGTGGCACGCAACAGGATCTAAACCGCCGCTGCAGGGCGTGTCATGGACCCTTCAAAGGATGCGAAGCAGGGACTGTGTGTCTGGGTATGTAAAGATAAATAGCATCGCAGGAGAGAGTTTGCATAGCAATACTCAGCGAGGAGCTATACAGGTCAGATGCGTGGTTGGCTGTGGATGCTGATGAGATTTCCTCCTTGACTTCTGGGAATTTCCCATGATCCTTTGCAGTCACCCCTGAGTGATCCTATTGGAGAGGAGTACCGATGCCCTGTGGCTGTGTAGGGGTCAGTTTTTGCTGCAGCTTCCCTCTCTGTGATTGGGTTGCAGCAAGGTCAAGGCACGGCAAGTCTAGATAAAGTTTAAAATGTTATCATGTCACTGATACAGAAATACAGGCTGCCCCCGTATTCTGTTGGCATGTTGGAAAATCAGTCGGAAAACAGTCTTTCTATTTCCCCTAAGAATTGTGGGTAATGTGCAGTCTGGGGAAGATTCACAGACTTCATTGGGTCAATATCTGGCAGGACATGAGAAATGTATATATTTTTTATTTTAGATTATTGTGGTTGGAGCTAAATAAAAAGAAATATTGAATGGAAGTTATTGCTGATTTTAATGTCAAGCAATTTTAAAAAAAAGACTAAAATTTTTTAATTTTATCCCTGACAATGTTCTGTCTGGGTAATGTGTAAACAGTTTAAGTTTACACACAGAGAAACTTTTTCATGCATTCCTTGTTTTTTCAGTCATTTCAAACATAGCTGTGAGAGGATACTGACAGAATAAGGTCATTTGCCTGAAAATTTGAGGTCTGTTTTTCTTTCTTCTTTTTGTTCTTTTGTTTTTTTTGCTTCCAGTTCTTCTACACTCCCCCTGGATTCCTGTTTGATTTTGGTGGGCATTCCATGGGCTCAAGACTATTCTCTCCATGAATATACACACATACACACACACACACACACACACACAGCAGCACGTTTTTCTTTCACAGCTGCCCGGAAGAGCCGTTGAGCTCACAATTTTCTTTATTCTGGGTAATTATGCAGAAGTCAGGGCTCAGTTTCTGGACTGCAGCTGCTCTCGTAAGAATGACAGCTTCTCAAATCTCCGGGCTGTAAATGGAGGCCGGCTGCACTCGAGACCAGTCCAGACAGGCCAGAGATCTCCTTTAAACCTGCTTGTGCTTTTTGTTTGTTTTTTTCAGCCCGCCAGGCGATAACAGAATGAGCTGTCACTCAGGTGTAGCAGCACTTAAAGTGGTAATCCGTCATTTTTCAGTTTTGGTCGATTTGGCGACATCTGTGGTGACTGGTGGTAACGACAGTTTGTTTTCATACGCCAAGTCCCAGAGTTCAATTTGAAAAGAACCCCAAACAAAGTGCTTTGGTTTGCTTGGGTGCAGCACTAGGAGCGCATCGAGTGTTTAATTTTCTTAGATGATAATGCAGCAGTATCGTATTTTGGAGAAAGAAGACTGCCTCGAGACAATCAACAGTGTCGTCCGATATGGTGATATTGAGCAACATATCAAACCGAATTTTAGGCGCTTGCTCTTCCGCGTTCGACATGCAAGTTCCTGTGCGGGAACGTCATCACATTTGAATACTTAGCGGGAATGTCACACCCGACGGCACCAATGGAAAGTAGCATATAGAGGAGAAATTACAGAATGTAAATGCACTGAATGGATATTGCTACAAAAATGCCAGTTTGAAAAGGTATCAAATATGGCATTTTTTAACGTGAAAATTACGGATTACAACTTTAACACACCGTAATTTACTGTACACTACAGTCTATAATTCTACTGATGAGCTACAGTTTCTAAACCTGAAGCCATTTAGACAGCTCTGTGGTGACCGAGAAATAATAGCTATGCAACAAATATTTGCCGAAGGTGCATCCATGTCCCCTTCTGTCATTTAAGAAATGGCGCAAAATAATAAATGCAAAGCCAACAGTGACTGTACTAGGACAAGAAAGCGAAATGGGAAGAGTGTTTTTGATCAGTCTGTGTTGCGTGTTGTTCCAGGGTTGACGACTGGCCCTCAGCATTTCCTAATTGAGTTTTCTCACAGGACAAACGTTCTGGTATTCTAAGCCTGTCTCCATTCGGCCTCTACGGTAGTGGAGTTTGCGGAAGAGGATTCACAGTGAAAATCCTCTCATTTATACGATGACTAATAATTGTGTCTTTCTCACATGAATTCCGTTTTAGAAAATAATAAAATAGAATAGGTTTTTTTATTCACTGAATCTGTATTTTATTGAATTGCCACCTAGCAGCAATAAAAGCATAAAAACACCCCGTAAAATACCACAATAACACACAAATCAATTCAAGACAAAGAGATAGGCTAGACCATTCCCATCATTGACAAGCAAGTCAGGCCCAACTTATGACCGATTTTAGTTGCATGTACAGTGTTGCTCTTGCACTAGATGACAATGTCTAAAATGGCTAGAAATTATTTAGACAGCTCTGTTGGATTATGGAAACATGATGCCCATGGCCTGTTTGGTATGTCGACTGCCCACCATCTGGGGTGAGTGACTGAGTAACCACGTAGCTGCGTCACAGAATCGATTATTTTCCCGGCGTTGTTGTTAATCGCGTGCGGCCGAAGTGGCCTAGAGCCTTGGGTTTTTAACGTAAAAAAGGCAGCCCTTCTTCTCCGAAGGTCGTCGAGGCCAGTTATATTTCTGAAGCGCTTGTCAGTTTTTATGGGGTTGTGACCTCATTTGCTACCATGGCTCAGAATGCCCTGTCTTTGCACACACATGGACACCCCTAGGGGTCTCAGAAGGGAAGTAGGGGCCTGATTTACTAAAACTAATAACACAACCAATAGCAAAGCAAAATCATTGGTCATGTTATTGGTTTTGCGTGTGCTAAAAAGGTTTTTGCGCATGCTTAAGATCTTAGTAAATCAGGCCCTTGGATGATTATGCACGTCAGCTCAAACATTTATAGTTCATGATATTTATCAGGTACAAACAGTACTAGCACTAATAAAACAGCCTTGGTACAGGGCCTGTTGCCATCTGGCCACTTAAGAATTGTGCAAAACAAAACATCTATTGCCTATAAATGTGGGTCTTGTTTCAGCATGATGATTTAATTTTTAGGAACTGGGTGAGGAGATTTTTTTTCTCCTTGTAAACACATGCTGTTATAGTAATCTCTTTATGCTGACTGAAAGCTCTAGATTGAAGATTGGCCTGCATCGCTGCTTTCTAGTCTTAAGAACTACACTTCAGAATGTCCAAATATGCATGCATGTACGTATGTGGCTCGGATAGTTATTCACTGTGCATGCTTCCAGACATGGCAACATTTTTGATCAGTCAGTTCTATATAAATAAATTCAACTTTTGATCTATTGATCATATTCTATATTAAAAATATGCAGTATATTCTGTGTAAAAACCCTATTATATTCTATATCATTCATGAGTTAACTGTCGGGAGACATGACCGGAGTGGCCTTTTTAGCTGTTCAACGCTCAACAGCATGTATTTCTGTGTAGTTCACCAAAAAAAAAAAAAGCACAAATTTTCTAATTTGCTCATACCATTGATATTCAGCAGCCAGAGTTTGGCTACTGTACAGTATTCTTGATGTCATAGAGCTTTTCATATTTGAAAATGCAAGCAGCAGTAACCGGCTGTGCTCATATCACTGAGTTTATTTCACCTTTAATCTTCGCTGCCAAAACAATGCCTGCCCTAACAAGTCTTTTAGTCTTGTAATGAGACTTAATGAGAATTTTTTTTTCTCTCAAGTAGAAAATATTAGCTTGTTTTAAATTACTCTTCACTTGACAAGTGAAATTATCTTACCCCGCTGGCAAATCTTGAAACGAGTAAAACCGTCTCACCTCATTGGCTTTATATTGTTGTCTTATTTAACAATAGAAATAAGATTTTAAATCTAAAAATAAGACTAAAATGCTTAAGTTTGACTTATTTTTTGTTTTTTGCAGTGTTGCTTGGGAAATGGCACTGCTGAGTACTTCTATCACACCAGCACTCAAATTAAATTTTAAGCTCTGAAGTGATATTTTTTTGTCCAGAAAAGGGGCTGGTTATGTACAGCATTGGACAAAATACAGCAGAGAACCAGACGCATATTTTCTAAATATATATATATAGCCACAAAGCACAATACAGTGTGCACAATATATTCAATGTGCCACATTTAAAACCGAAACGGTACTCCACCCTCTAGTACTCTAAATATTGCTGTTCATTTTCTTCACTTATTGGTGGTAATCTAGTGGAAAATCACGATACCATAATTTCCAATAATAAGTGTTTGTATGTGGTGCACAGATGAAGATGGTGCTGTGTTTAGTGAAATTATAGTTTCCGTGTATGACAGTGGTTCGTCTGTAATTGTACAGTATATGGCTTTTATCACTGTTTGCACATCAGTTTTCTTTTGCACAATTCAAAATAAAAGTTCTGAGGGTTTCGTGGAAGTTTTTTTTATTTTCAAACTTCATTTGAATATTGAGAAGACTGGCTCTTGGGTAAAGACTCCTCCCACTTGCAGAGAAGAACAGGATTGGTTGCCCACTCCCAGGAACGGCGCGCAAGCCCCACTCTCTGGTGCTGAGAGTAACATGCAACAGTTGCTTTAGTGTGGCTCTTGTTTCTAAGATATTCCACAAACCAAATTCTCCCTCAGAGACGGTTTCCTGCCCCGTCTGGTCGGTTTCACCCTCGCGCACCACTGCAGGGGCTGACTTTTCTCCAAAACCCTGCCGGGGCAGTCTGGAGCACCAATCAATCTCTCCGCAGGAGCTCCCGGCCAATCACGCGTCCCCTGTTAGATGGCATTGCCGTGGAAACCGATTTCACCGTCTTACGGGATTCTTTTGAACACGTCCACATTTATCAAACCCAATTGCCTTCAACAAAAGTCCTTAACAAAGCATGTTTTAAAAACATGTTGTAATTGTGCTCGCAAATGCAGACGACTCTTGCATTACATTGAAAGGGCACTTTGTTTTACACGCTATTTCTTTCTGTTTTGTTCTTTATTTGCTGTTTGTAGTCCGATGGCTGTAGAGGTCCCTTTCATACAACACTGCCTTTTCGGTTTTACAGTGCATGGCTTCTCGATTGCGTCAACTTTGCAACTGCATTGCTTACACACTGCTGTGAAGCATGCGAGACGTGTGGCAGCCGACAAGAGCTGCACGCGATTGAGAAATACTGTTATCTGATTTCCTCCGTTCCCGATTCATCTGCTTAGTGCTTAATTCTTTCAAAGTGCCGGAGGGCGAACTAAAGGAAAGCCTCTGAACGGGATTTTGTCACAGCCATAAAACTTTTATCATTCATCGTGCTTGCTGTTCATGTTTTGTTTTGTTTTGCTAATGTTTTAGACTAAAAAAAGGTGAAGAATCATGACTTCCATAACCAGGTCAATTCCACAAGTTCATAGAGCATGAAACAAAATGTATTTTAATTTTAATTTCAGCAAATACGTTTCAACTTTCACCCTGGTTTTCACTCCCAAATAACAGGCAGGTTTAGGTAAACTGGACTTGTTTGAAGTAAATTGAACCTGTATCTAAATATGCGCCATTAAACTGCATTGTGACGCAGTTCTTTGAGCGACCAAATCTCGAAAAAGAAAGATGTGACATCATTATTACCGATCGTCGTGGTGGAAATAGTTCTTAAAAATAGGTCCGAGTCGAAAAAAAAACCGGAGCTACCCTTTAAGGATGAGCTGTTTCGTGAGCTGTGTGGATGGGCCCCATGGTCTGGTATCCAAGCACTGTGACAAACATAGCCCAGGAGCGCAATCGTGGCTAGCGTTGCCTGTGGAGGGAGGGTTTCAGTTAGGCGAAATGACAATGTGTCATCACTCTCTAACATTCTAACAACCCCCCCCCGCTGATTGATTGACACGAGCAGTTTGCCCGTTGAGCTGCGCATGAAGTCGTCCTCAGACTCCAGTCTGTTTGAGCTGTCGACTTGTTGACTACGGCGTGATGGGAAGCAGCAGCTGACATCACGTGCTTCGGGGGGGGGGGGGGCACGCGCTCGTCGATGTCAGAGGTTTCAGAAATGGGCGCTGCAGAATCCCATTTTGCATTCCAAATCAGGGGGAAATTGGGGGTGTTTAAAAAAAAAAAACAAACAAAAAAAAAAGCATGAATTCTGCACCTTGCTGGCATTTCAACAGGTTCTTATGATATAAATTCTGGCTTCACAGATAAAAAAGGACAAAGTGCCCATTTGGGTATTGTGCACAAGCATTGGGGCCCACTCAAAGTGAAAGGGACATGTAGACCATGGGACGAAAGCAGGGGGCTGTTAGATCATAGGAGTGAGACGGGAGGGAATTGATTGATTTCTCGTGGTAATTAGCACTCACATCGATTAGCCTGCCCTGCTGTCAGTTTCTACTCAATCAGCTAAGATATGCCCTAAGTGCTGCTGAGTAGGCTGCTGTTAACCTGCAAAAAAAGTCAGGGTTACTTCAGGACCTCATTACCAACCAGCTGTTTCCCCAAAGCTAATCCCTGGAAAAGCCTGAACATTTCACTTTGCTCAAGATCAAATCAAGCTCTTCAGAATAAATTGACCATCCACAAAGAGACCTTTTCACACATTGTGACGTTTTGCATACAGATTGAGGCAATGTGGGTCTTGTTGTTACAGAGATAAGACTTCCTGTATTGTACTTTTGATGTGCTTGTGTACATAATGTTGTAATAATCTGTAAAAATAAAAAAAATCAACATGTACAGTGTAACATGAAGCTAAACCAATTAGGTGTGTTATGTAGGCTACACGCTTGTTCAATCGTTTGTGCAATCCTCAGTGTAAAGATGTTATAAATAAGACATAGGACTAAACGGAATAACTTGCTAGTGGCAAGTTTGTAGCATTTTTGTGGCATTTCGTCTTTTGAAGAGTAGGTTTTTTGGGATGCTCTTTCAAAATTCTAAGTAAGTGTTCTAGAACTCCATTGCTTTCAATTACCTGTAGTGATTGTTACATCAGCATTAGAATGTTCAGTTAAGAACATTCTAGTCATATATTTGTGATCTTACACCTTAACGGGTTCAGTCTAAAGTGGTTCCCAGTGAATACTTCCAAGTAACCAGTGAAACCCGGTACTGCAAACGGATTCCAGGAAGTATCTGAAGAATTTGAAGTTGAGAGTGTTCCCAGAGCGCTGATCCTGGATCAGCTCTTGAATCCCTAATCCTGACCCCAAGAGTTTTTGTGTGAAAAGAAGGCACACAAAGGCCTTGTCTGTTTGGACTGATAAGTCGGCAGTGGAGTGCCACGAAGGCCTCATTTAAGCCAAGATAAACCCCCCATCACCCCTCGCCCCCTCCTCCACCACCCACCTCGCAACCCCCAGCACCTAGAGGACACATGTCAGACTACATTATGTGGCTCAGTAAAAGGTTAAGTCTACTGTTTTGTTATTTCTGTTAATATATTCAGCTTTTTTTCAAATCTCTGTGAAGGCGGTTATATGGGACTTTACTGTATATGGGAGTTTAATGGAGGTTGCTTAAGGAATCTGAAGGTACTGTCTGTAGCAGGAGATCTGGAAGTAAAAAAAAATTAACCATTTTACTTGTCTTCTTTGAAAAAGGACCTTGGCTTCGGCTTTAGTTTTTGTATTTTTGGAGTGACAGAAAGTAAAAATGCCGGGACCTTTGTCTGTGACCCTTAAAATGAAAACTGTTGGTGCTTTTTTGTTCGTTTGTTTGATTGGTTCATTGTTGAAGATAGCAGCACTCTCATAGGGCGGAAGTTTATCTTCATGGGTAGGGATTAGGAAACTGGGCTTGCAACTACCAAGGTTGTAGATTTTATTTCCAGGCGTGGCAGCGCCGTTGTACCCTTGAGCAAGGCACTTAACCTAAATTGCTCCAGTAAATAGTTAGCTGTGTAAAAGGATTGTATATAAAGAATGTAGGCTGTGTAGGTCGCTCTGGATAAGAGAGTCTGCTAAATTTCTTAAATGTAAATGTATAATTATTCTGACCCTGTATAAGATTGTGTCAGGACTAAGTAGGCCTATATGATACACAAGGCTGCAGACTACATTCAGGCATACAATAGAGTATGTAAATAATTATGGGCATTATTCTGAAGTTTCTGTTTGTACCAATAAGGTATAGATATTATATAAATAATATGCAGTTTTTGCACCCTGAGTTGTGAAAGGGAACTTTTTATTTAAAAAAAAAAGTAAAAAATAAAATCTTACTTTATAATTAGATTGGCATTTAGTCTAGACCGCATCTTTAAACATTCAAGCATGAAAAGAGTAGCATTTTGCCTTGGGGGTGGGGGGGTGGATTATTGTTTTCAGAGTGTTTACCTAACTGAACGCTGCCACACCTACAGTATGTCATATTCCAGAGCCATAATTCAGATTACAGGGTTGCACCATGCATTTACTGCATCTGCATTTGGACTAAAGCCATGGTTTGTCATCGTCTATATCGGTGTGCTCTTTGCGTCAGATAGGCGCCCTGTAACTCTCTCTCAGGGAAAGAGTTGGCAGCTCCACAAGCCGCTTCCTCACTGGATGCAGTCTTGAGCTAATCCATTAGCAACCAGAACCTGTGAGTCTGGTGTCTCTTAGCTTCACATCGTCTGGTGAGCACGGATGACGGAACTCCGGGGAGCGGTGTTGTAGTGACGGCCATCTTGGCTCTTTGAGCAGCCTCGGGAGAGACACTGCCGTTGATGAGATCACTGTTATTTAACAGCTGGGGCTGATTTGATTGTGGTCGATCTGGATAAGACCGGTGTCCTGTTTAGTGTGAAGGCGTGCCACTGACGCTGTGCATGTGTCAGATCGCACAATGTACGTCATGTCACTAATGTTAGGGTCCACAAAATAGTTTGTTGGCTCTACTCTTCGAGGTGTTAGAATTACCCACTTCACTGTGGAGAGACTGAATTCATTCAGTGCTGGAACCTCAGGTGAAGCATCTTTATTCTGTTTAGACATGCCCTGGGCTGGAGAAATTGTTGGAAGAGTATTAAGAGGTTTCTTGAGTGAAAATACCTTGTTTTTTTTGTTTTTTAAATAACAGCCTGGTTGGCAGGTATTCTGATATTCAGCACAGTAAACCAGACTGGACATTTTGCAAGGTTCAACACAGAGCTCAACTCCATTTTCAAATATTTTAAAAAGATTTACATTCCATGTCCCTCTTGACTTTAAGACATTCATCTTAACTTTGGCAGAGAAAAATACTATAAAATCAAGTCAATATCAACAAAAATCTTGGATGAAGGACAGGCTGGAGACCTGATTGCAGTGTTGGCTTTTTAAAAAATTGGGGACCTCACTTCACCTCGAATGCCGTTCAAATTTAACAGTTTACTGCAGACAGGCCCTGGCTGCTCTCAAAGCGGTTGGTTGCCGTGGAGATGCCGTCTCCTGGCACAAAGCGTTTGCAGATGTTGCTGAACAGAGGCTCGCTCTTTCCCAGAATGCACTGCCACTCTCTCGGCATGAGGCCTGTTAATTAGCCCAACATTAGATGCCTCGCAAACCACGCCAAGAACTCTCCATTTAAAAAAATAAAAAAATAAAAACTGGCTGCTGTCTTATCATAGAAACGCTTAGTTAGACTGGGTTAGCGTTGTATGCTACATCTCTCTGCACTACACAGTAGCGACTAGCCCACTCTTAGCCTGACGATCCAACGGCACAATTGCCTTCTACAAAATTCAAGTGGTTTTGGGTGGGAATTATGATGCATGGATGAAAGGCTTACTAAAGAACAAGAGCATTGAGTTGTTTTTTATTGTTTTACGGCATGTTCAGAGGGAATAACATGTTTTGGCTGAAGGCCATCCTCAGTGAAACAGGTGCACAGAACTACAAGACTTGTTTTGTTCATTAGAACAACGTGTATATAACATTAAAACGAACGTCAGTTAGCCCATCCAGGAAGTGACATCTGTCAATCGTTCAGCGCGTCACCTAGTATGATTTATAGTGGGATACAAGCTGCAAAATAATTCATGAATATTGATTAGAGAAACAACTGGTACAGAACCAATGCCAGCTGCGAACCTAATTTTTCTCATGTTTTTATGGATAATTTGTGAATGATTCATTCATAAACGCAAGAATATAGTTATAAGATCTCTATGTCTCTGTGTCTCTGTGACACAAAGGGTTTGTGTGTTTACTTGGAGTGCACAGTCATTATTTTCTTAACCACTTTGGGCTGTTGTAATAATTCTGATCACTTCAGTTTTCTTAATGTTTGTCAGTGACCCAAAGAACTCAAACATTCCTGAGTCAACTTTGCTCAGAAATAATGATGTGGGCGGGGAGGAGACATTGACTGTGTGCAAATTGAGTAGAGTATGCCAGTTGAGTATACTTTTTAAAAAAGCTGTTAAAAGTATGTGACAATTCAGAAAATGGAGTGTTCTTAACATCCCCGGATGATATACTTACTTCCGGGTTTTCGCTGATAATAGTATGGAGGATATTTTTTGCATACTGCATGTCACTAAACAGTATGCAGAAAGCAGTATACAGTATGCTAGTACACAGCAAACAGGACGCAGTTAATAGGGCTCTGATTTGGACACAGCCCTGGAGAATGTACATTGCATCGGCCATTTTGGATGGAGGGAAGTGGGAATAATGACCTGTGTGTGAACAACACTGTAAATCTTCCTAGAATCGCACTGTAATTCCTTAGTTAGAACCGGGTTTCCCAGACTTCCCAAACTGCCACAACCTCTTTAATGGCAGAATAGCCTGCATTTCCACTGAAAAAAACCCTTGACGTAGCCTGGCATATATTCAAATATGGAATCAAAGTGACAAGTGTGTACACTAGTTGGTGTTATGGTTGATAACGGATAGTGAGATAATGTGCTTTTTTCATGCACCTTACACACACACACACACACACACACACACACACACACACACACACACATGCACATGCACACGCACAGTGTGGGAAGCATTTATCTATAACAGCATATATGCCTATCTTGACCCAAGTGCTATTGATCAGATCGAGCTTTTCTGTAAAAAGTAAAAAGAAAGTTAAAAAAATTTCTTGATTGTGTTGGTCAACTTTGTTCCACTTTGCAAGTCTCCCAGTAGCCCCAACGCAAGTATTTTACCGTTTGGCGTAAGCTCACACTTAAATACTGCAATGTAGGAATTGGTGACACGGTGAGCAATAATTACGCACTTCCTTATTAAGGGTTTTCATTCGTGGGTTAACGTTCCTGATTATAAAAGAAAAGTCTCACCAGGAACAAAGTTTACCGCGGATGTTTTATTTAGCGGAGAAGTGGTGAAGCCAGAATCGGCGCAAACCCAGGCCCTCATTAGCAGCCAGTGTGAAGCATGCCGTGACTCAGCCAAAGTCCCTCTCAGTGTGGGGGACCGCGCGCAAGCCTTAAACGCCCCCATTGTGTTTCCAAAAAGCTGGCAGAGGGGATCTTCGCCAGCGGCACAGAGGTGACGTGTGAATGACTCGGCCTCCATCTTGAAAACGGGCCAGCGGGTGGCTGGCCGCCCCCTCTTTTCGGGAAACCTTTTCTAAAGACGTTCATGTTATCCATTATTCGTTCATTACAGGCATTTAGCAGGCGCTCTTATCCAAAACGGCTTATAAAACTTTAGATTTTTTTTTCACAGTGTCCATTTATACAGCTGGATATACAGTATACTGATGCAATCCAAGTTAAGGTTATCTTGCTCAACCTGGGAATTGAACCTGCATCCTTTCAGTTACAGGCCCGATTCACTAACCGTTCACTAACTATATGGCTGCCCATGTTGACACTCGAGCAGAGTTTGTGCTGCGTAAAGTGTATGAATGTACATGAGGATCAAATTAGCTAGAGAGAGGTGGGGACGGTGAGGGGAAAATGCTTTAATTATTATCCTTATTCATCAGCGGCACTCTCAAGCACTAAATTAATTCATTGTAGATAATGCAATCCCTCAGTGCCAAGCACAATGGAGCAGCTTCATATTTTAAAAAAAAGGCACCTAGGCCATTATCTTGGGAATATGCCAGTGTTTTGCCTTACAACTATAATTAAAATGCAAAGTTCTTCATAGAGACTTGAAATAGCTTCAGGTTTCGTGAGAAAAAAAAGTCAAGTAGTTAAGCATGAACTCTGGGAAAGTGTCTAATTGAAAAGTGCCCTCGCATTGCAGGATTATTAATGTTTGCGACTTCCATGCTGACTATTTTTTGGGGAGATGTTTTCTCATAGAATCGCGCGACTGCTATCGACTTTAGTGAACAAAGATCGTGGGCAGTTTGGATTATGCCAAATGTGTTATTCCAGTCTCATTGTAAGTAACATCTGTCTGAGAGTAGCTGTTGAAAAAGAGTCAGTCTTCTCCCATTGGCAATCAGAATACACTGTTTGTGAATACACCATTGGCAATCGGAACGATTGTGAATGATTACGCTGGGAGAGTTATGAAGGCTAAGCACTTGTGTGTGCGTGTGCCTGCACGCACACAGGTCACACACAGACACCTACACACACACACACACACACACACACACACACACAGTATTTATCCTATCAGCATTTGCATCTCCCTTGTTTATCCCTGTCGATACATGACTAATCTTACAAGTATCCTATGAGGCAGGGCAGATTACCGTCGGTTCCTGCAGACACTTGACTAAAACCCACAGTGTCCTCCTAACCCCTGTCCTGTTTGACAGTTTCAATAAATCGAGGTTCACTTAATGCTAACCGCCACCATTTACCATCTCCCAGCCCTGGAATGCCCTTTAACGCGGCTTCTTGCTTCCCCTCCAGCCGTTCTTCATTAAAAACGCGCCCCCCCTCCCCACCCACCCACCCACCCCTCATTCAAGTACTGACAGGACATGAACGGCTAGATGAAAACGAGATCCGAACGTGATACGGATGAGTGTGAAAGATTTCGGGGGCGTCCTCCTGTTCGGCAAAACCTAAAAAAAAGGTTTAATTCCTAAATTCCTCGTGCGAGCTGTTAACCTGCACAAACTGATCTTAGACAAAACTCGATCCCGAGATCCAAAATCTTGCCGCCGCCCAGTCAGGACGAGCCCGTTTTTTTTTGTTTTGCGCCTCTGTTTACGGGGTGACGCCGGGTCAGCCGCGCGCGCGTCAGATGCGCGATTCCGCTTTTCTTTCGGCGCCTCTCTCGGAGGAGGGGAAGCTTTTATCTATGCAGCGAATGTTCTCCCAGGCTTCTTGTAAGAGCTTGAGGTGTTGAGCTCATGTGCTGGGAAATATGCAACGTGGCCTTAGGGTAGGTTGGGCTGTGTGTGAGAATGGCTCACCCATCGATACAAAGGCCTGCTTCACTCCTCCGTTCACCCTTATCTGTCCTGGGTGTAACCTCACAGCCTTTTTTTTTGTTTTTTTGTTGGGAGGATAAGTTTGAGAGCTTAAGTTAGCGAGTGTCTCCCGAGTGGCACATCCCATGGGAGCCCTTGTGCTCAGTGTAGCGCAACGCTTTACCGAGACGTCTGGTCAGTCGGCCACCTGCGATTGTCCTGCGTCTGTTGCGTCTGCTGCACGGTTCCTCTGGTGCAATTAGCTACAGCAGCTTTGCTGGGCTGGCGGGAGGTGACGGTTGACCACATGCCTTATACACTCTCAGTGCTTTTTGGAACCCTTTCTAATGGGGCTGCCGAGGGTGCCTCTGCTCCAGTGCCCCATTCAGTCTATGGGTCAGGCCTATAGCTGTGACTGGTACAAAAATCTGCTTTAAAGCCTCGTGAAAAAGTAGTTAAGTGTGGCCTTTTTAGGAATGCATGGTACAGCAATCCAAAAGCTCATCTTTCCCCGCGTTTTATTTTCTCTTAGAACTTTTCTAAGAGCTGTTCTATTCACACATGTATGCCTGTTAGAAATGGTTGATAGATTTTGCTTTCTGCGCCACCCTATTATTGTGTATAACAATGGTAATTTGTGTTTACTCATTGAGCACTAGTACTTACTGTATAGTCAGACTGTACCAATCCTATTTAATGTCACTGTGTATTTCCTGTCCATTGCCTACTGTTGTGGATCAGCAAAGTGCTTGTTTAAATCCTGAATTTATTTTATAGAGGTAGTGGTACTGTGAGAATATTAAACCCAGGACCGGTATTTAGTTGGACATATCCTCCAATTCTCTAACCACTCTGCCTTGATGTGTTTATTTTTAAATGCTTATCGATATGAAGTGAAAAATGACACCCTAGCTCCACTCTTAACATGCTCTTAAATTGTAACCGTTATTGTCATAATTGCCCTTTTAAGGTGGATCATGTTTGCGATGACATGTTTATGATGAACTTCAGGTGTGGTCTATTTAGAATGTTGCCTAATGCAGCGTAGGGATTGGTCCAGAAGGCAGCGGTCCTGCTCAACATTCCATTGGAATGTGAAGTTTCCCAGTCCCTGCTGGAATGTCTCATCCCAGGGTAAAGATGGGAAGATGGGACGCCTTGCGACTGTTGCAGGTCCGTCCTAATGAAATTTGATCAATTTCCACAGTCCCATGAGACGTTCGCCTGGCTCGCAAAACAACAACCCTTTAAGGCCTGGATTTACAACAGGGGGTCTGTGGACCTCTGGGGGTTGTTGAAGGTACTGTAGGGGGGTCCCTGGCCAGACTAGATGTGCAATGACTATATGTAGATTTGGGAAAATATTTCAAAGTATAAACTTTTGTAAATTTTTTTATATAACCATTTTTAACTTATGATGGGGGTCACTTTGATGCCTTTGTGCCTGGATGGCTGTCCCCTGGATGCCTTTAAGCCTGGGTGGGGGGTCCTTGAATCAGAAAAGGTTGAAAACCCCCTGCTTTCACAAATATGTGATTAGAATGTTCTTAGCTGAACATTCTAATGCTGATGTAACGATCACTATTGGAGCAATGGAGTTCTAGAACAAGGACAAAGCTTTTTAACCTGGGTGTCCACACAGCTTTCTTGTCAAAGTTATCCATTAATATTTTCTGTACTCAAGCCTTGTAAACACACCGTGTAATTTTCCCATATAAAGTTTCTTGTTGTGTTCTTTTGGGCTGGGTTTAGGGATTTTCGGGGGTGTAATGAATTCTTTTGGGTTTAAGTCATCTCTTTTTTTGATCAGTAATGGTCAACGAGCCGAATAATTCCTCAGGAAGCCCAAACTGGTTTAAATCGTCTCCCTCAGGCCACGTATTCAAACCGCTTTGTGTTGTGTGCCATCTGGTTTTGTGTCAATCTTTGTTGCTGTGGATACTAACTGAACAGCTTTGTTGCAAACCCTTCATAACTGTGCTTCAGAGGAAGGATGAATGTATTGACTATTATTTATGTGGCTGATCCCTTGACCAAATCAACCTGTGAATCTTTCATTGCAGAAATGCAATGTACCAGAAATAAATTGAAATCATATCTTATTAAGTTATGTTCCAAGTTCCAAGACTTCACAACAAATAAGCATAGAAATGATTGAAATGATTCAATTTCTGTAAGGGATGAGTCATGTCTAGCAAATTTATGTCCATGTTCATTAAAATTTTTTTTTATAAGAGCACCTACATTTTTTACATGTGCCTGTCGGATTGACGCAGCTCTTCAAAAGACACGAGTACGTCAATAACACCTCACTTAGAAGGCAAACTTGGACACGTACCATAGACTGTAAAAAAAAAAGATGGACAAAGTGACTGTGACGTCACTTATTGACTTTCCACGAGCTTGCGGAAAGCGGTTTGAAGCCGCAGAATTGCAGTTTTTGTACCGCCATGCTGTAAAGAAATTGGAGCCGGAGAATGTGCAGTACGGCAACGTCTCTGAACGAGACCAGGAAGTGGAGCCCGCTCTTGGCCCCTTGATACAAGCCCACGCATACATACAAGTGCATCTAGGTAGACACACACACAGACACACACACACACACACGCAGGCATGCTTGCTTGGCACTATACCACAGCTGTCCCGTGTTGTTTGTTTGATTCCCACGGCGAAGCTTGGATCCCTTCAAATCCGAATGCGTACCTCCAAGCTTGGCCTTCAATTAGATATAGAGCAGCAGAGCTCTGGAATGAGCCGTTTGTATCCAGCTCCATCGGCCATGAGCTGGAAGCATAAAGGATAAAAGACACTGGGAGGCCATTTTTAATCAGAGGTGGGAATCAGTCTCCCTCTCTCTGACAGTTATATGAGTTCTTGTTATTTATACATTGGGGGGTGGGGGGTGGAATCACTAGGGAACCTGCCCGGGCTGTGACCCTATGTGGAACGCTGTGTTTGGGCCTTATTTGGATTGAATCCCATTGGTCTGCTTGCATAGAGGGAAAGAGCTTGATAAGACCAACTGTCACACCCTGACAGGGGTGAAAACCACAGAAGTTGGTTAAGGCTGAAACTGGAAAATTATTTTGAAATTCTCGGCTTCCTAACGGTTACTATACTGGGCTTTTTTTTTTTTTTTTTCTATCTGATGCGGAACTCAGGATCATTTGACTTGCGACTCATTATGGCCCGGCAGTATATTATCTGGCTGCTTTTTTAAGTTTGAACTAGACATAGCCGAGGAAAGAACCGTGAAGCGTGGACGGTAATCAAAAAATCACAGCTTCACACCTCGGAAACAGAGACGATAAAATGCAACGCGCTGGAAAAAAAATAATTTTATTCATCGCTAAAGAGCTGTGGAATGTCGCCCGGTGACAATGCTCAGTAATTTATGGTTGGGAAAGCAGTCTTAATGAATTCCATCAGAGACCTAATGGGTTAATATTGTTATAAGTTCTTCATTTTGTAGCTTAGCAGGGACAAACTCAACAGTTGTGGTTCTTGATGTTGGTGCTAGTGTAATGGTACCTTGATTTTGATGGTTGGGTTGAGGAGACGAGCACCGGTGGGTCCATTCCTGTATGTACAGCAGTATACTGTATGTACATCATACTCTGCACAATAACACTTGAAAACAACACATTTCACCAGGAATACCCTACCCGATAGGGACATTGGACTGTCCGCTATCTATTTTTGTAAGCGCAGGACTGTAGCTCTTTGCACACATTGGCATGACCTCATGTATGTTGTATCCTGTCTTTTATGGGATTTTTTTTATAGGAATGTTTTTTATTTTTTTATTGTTGCTGTTTATAGCATCTTCGTTGTCTTTTTTTTTTTTTTCTACTGCTGAACCGTCTACCTCTTTTTTAACTTATTTTCATTCACCTGCTTCTTCTTTTTCTTCATTTACCTCTTTATCCTTTCCCTCCTTTTGTATCCCTGTGTGCTTTGTGTGCAATCATTTCCATATATGGAGGCATGTCTGTCTTGTAAAGTAACGTCAGCTCGTGCACGTGTACAGAATGGAAAAGAAAGCAGATGCCCAAAGAGACAGGAAGAGGGACATAGGATGACCTGGAAATGTATGGTTTTCAGGCTTCCGTATCTGAGTATCAATCGAAATGAACTTTTAGTATTTTCCTGGAATAAAACACATTCCCAGCGAATCCCCTTTTCCTAAAAAGAAAGAAATAAATAAAATCCAGAATTAGTTCATGGAAGTGCATGGAAGTGATGAAATATGTAGAGAACTGAAATATGTTATTTTCGGAATTGAACGTACGTAGGCGCATACAAGCTATTTAAAACTATTTACCTGTTTGCAATGTCTAATTTATAGGCTAAGGAACATGCACAGACTCTGCAGTCAATTGTGGAAAGGAATTGTTGACCTGATGATACACCTCTGCTTCTACCAGTGAAGGGTTAAGCAACTGCTACCCAGAACAGAAACAGCGTGAGCAGCTATGGTTTATACTATTAAAGAACCCTTAATCCTAGGCCCCAGCAAATAATATATGTTTTCAGTTTTAACTTGGGGTAAACAATGATTCTACCTCAAGGTAAAATTCTTTGGTAAATACCACTTGCCTCACCATGACTGCATGGGCTTAGTACATAATGAGAAACACACACCCTCAAACACACACACACACACACACACTGACACGTAGACACGCATTTATTCCATTGTTTTTTTCCATCTTGCACGAGGGGGAATATTAATATCGAGATGTAGTGTTTTTCACGCACTGGCCAATTGATGACTCTGCATAAACAGCCTATTATTAGTGAGCCCTTTATTACACTGCTAAAGAGATCAAGAACGGCACCTTTCCATGCTACAATAAATTGACCAATCAGAGGCCTGAGGTCATTTTGCTCTTGAAGTCCATTGGCTGCCACATCCCCCTAGCAGGCTTTTTTCAACAACAAAGACATACATTTCAGCGCTCTTCCCATGTGATTCAGAAAACTATCTTCAAGTTAATTAAAACAAATTGTGCTGACTCGATTATTAGCATTGGTAGTGGGTCATGTTTGTTTGTTTGTTTCCAAAATCTGGAACAAATGAAGACTTCTGCAGTAAAAGTTGGACAGAATGAGAAGGCAACAGAAGGAGGCAGCAGTTGTTAATTTAACAGTGTATGAAATTGGTAGGATAACCAATATAAAATGTTGAGACTGTATCTTTCGGTTTTGAATGGATAGTTTTGAAGTAATTGCTTTTTTTTTGTGCAGAATACAATTTTTTATGGCTCGTTTTCCTTCTGTTCCCCAAAAGTCAAATCATAAACATGGGCCCACTGCGATGTCCTTCAGCAGTTACAAGGAGTGTAAATACCATGCGTATCTTTATAGATGAGAGCAGCTGGCCACTGACGCTCTACACCCTGCTGTGCTGCATGAGGACTGCATGGCTAGTGTAGCTGACAAAGGAAGATTGCAGGCACACGATGGGACTCACTTTTATGCAAATAGGTGTAGAATAACCTGCAGGTTGAGTACCTAGCACTCTTTTCAAAGACGACCTCTTATCAGACTCTACTGGGAGGAAATACCGTTCCTTCTGAGTTATCAAGACATTTCCACAAACCATTCCTTTTTTTCTTCCGTTTTATCCTGACATTATCTGATTTGCTCTGTGGACGATGAGAAGTTGTGTGTTATCGCAGTTTAGTTTACCCACCAGTGGGGTATACTACAAAGCGAGATACTGAGTCAGCTATATAACTGCACTGAGTAAAACCCAGAACAGCAGTCCATGTTCCAGATTTGGGAGGGCTCCGGGCTTTACTCAGTGCAGTTATCCAGCTGACTCAGTAATCCTGCTTCTTCGTATACACTCCCCAGTCAGTCTGAAAGAAGATTCCTCACCCGGCCAACTTCGCTGGGATTAACCCTGAAATAAGGTGGGCTGCCTGGAGCGTACAGAGCTCAGAGCAAAAGTCATTTATGGAACAGGAGAGACTGACGTTTCTGACGTCTACGACGTCTTCCTCCAAGTCAAACGAAAAAGGCATCGTGCCCCCCTGGTCAGTCTTTGTGTCTTTGATCCAAGAACAAACAGAGTGAGCAGCTACAGTGGGGATTATGGTTAGCAGAGTAATTGTAAATGCTTCGAGAAGTGAGCATGTGAGATCTTGGCAAAAAAAGCCCAGGGCCCACATGTATAAAACTCTGAGTAAAAGAACGCGTAAAAGAACGCTCAGGGTGAAAATTGGAAATCTGCTTAAAAAAAGTTTTGCATTTTCTACCTCTGCCTTTCTGTCACAGTGTCGCCATATGACGCGGACTCCAAATGTCGCGTACGTGTGGTGCAGTGGCGGCTCCTGAGCTGAAAATTGGGGAGGCAGAAAACTTCCCTTTAAACTGATTATTGGTCTTAATCATTTTTCAATCAGTTTCCTTGATTAACAATAGGCTACATCAGCGTTTAATTCACCAATTACTCAATGCCATCAAATGTAGCCAGTTCTTCTCAATGAGGCTATTAGGCAAGTAATACAATTATTTTCACTTGCATCGCATAATTGTGCACATTTTAATCAACATTATAATTGTGGATACATGTGCTCTTCGTTCTCCGCACTCTTAATTACGAAAATATTCATGGAAATTAAACGATCTGAAAGCTCAGCTTTTGTTAGATTCTTTTTTATTGCAGGTTTAGCACAACCTCATCTTTTGTTAGATTATTTTAAAAAAATAATTAAAAAAATTATCTAACAAAAGCTGAGCTTTAAGATCGTTTAATTTCCATGGATATTTTCGGAATTAAGAGTGCGGAGAACGAAGAGCACATGTATACACAATTATAATGTTGATTAAAATGTGCACAATTTTGCGATGCAAGTTAAAATAATTTTATTACTTGCCTAATAGCCTAATTGAGGAGAACTGGCTACATTTGATGGCATTGAGTAATTGGTGAATTAAACGCTGATGTAGCCTATTGTTAATCAAGGAAACTGATTGAAAAATGATTAAGACCAATAATCAGTTTAAAGGGAAGTTTTCTGCCTCCCCAATTTTCAGCTCAGGAGCCGCCACTGGTGTGGTGTCCATCGCGTGCAGATTCTCACAGCACGTGTTATATTATACATCTGAATTTCTGCGTGTAAACCATAGACTGGATAAAAATATGGACAAAGCCACTGTGACGTCACCCATTGCCTTTCCACGGCCTCGTAAAAACTGAATTGAGGCTCCGGATGTCTTTTTCGCCGACCGTTTGTACAAACTGCATCTGCTCCGTGGAGCCGAAGAGGACTCAACCTGTCCCTCTGATTTGTCCTGAACAAATGTTAATACCCTGTCCAAACGACACAATATTTTAAAAAATCTATTGACTGAGTATTTTAACCACATTGCTGCCATTGACTTACATGGTGAAAGACCTATACTGGAGCCAATCGCAGTCGCGCTAGTGAGCAACGGCACAATTGCTGCTCCCAGCCCAACCAGGAAGTGAGCTTCAAAACAAAAGCCCAGTCTTGGCCCCTTGGTGGAAACTCACTTACGCGGTACCTCTGCGGAAACTCACTTTCTGAGGGCATTTTTCTGCTCAGCATTGTTTGTGGCCCCAGGTTGGTGAATTGCTTCAGTAAATATCTAGATGTATAAATGGCACAATGAGTTGATCTGGATCCAGTGAGCTCCCACTCCACTGCCTCCAGCATATGCACCCTACAGGATTATTACATGCGCTCATTTAAATGTTAACGTCAACGTCTAATTGAGATTGACAGCCTGGCGAAGTGCTAACGTTTACGTTAGCGGCACCTCCATACTTTTGCTCATGTTCCAAACTATAGGACAACTGGACCTCTCCCGCCATGTGCGATAGTCTGACTATTCTCTCCCGCCATGTGCGATAGTCTGACTATTCTCTCCCGCCATGTGCGATAGTCTGACTATTCTCTCCCGCCATGTGCGATAGTCTGACTATTCTCACCCGCCATGTGCGATAGTCTGACTATTCTCTCCCGCCATGTGCGATAGTCTGACTATTCTCACCCGCCATGTGCGATAGTCTGACTATTCTCTCCCGCCATGTGCGATAGTCTGACTATTCTCTCCCGCCATGTGCGATAGTCTGACTATTCTCTCCCGCCATGTGCGATAGTCTGACTATTCTCTCTTATTAGCATTGGTAGTGGGTCATGTTTGTTTGTTTGTTTCCAAAATCTGGAACAAATGAAGACTTCTGCAGTAAAAGTTGGACAGAATGAGAAGGCAACAGAAGGAGGCAGCAGTTGTTAATTTAACAGTGTATGAAATTGGTAGGATAACCAATATAAAATGTTGAGACTGTATCTTTCGGTTTTGAATGGATAGTTTTGAAGTAATTGCTTTTTTTTTGTGCAGAATAAAAATTTTTATGGCTCGTTTTCCTTCTGTTCCCCAAAAGTCAAATCATAAACATGGGCCCACTGCGATGTCCTTCAGCAGTTACAAGGAGTGTAAATACCATGCGTATCTTTATAGATGAGAGCAGCTGGCCACTGACGCTCTACACCCTGCTGTGCTGCATGAGGACTGCATGGCTAGTGTAGCTGACAAAGGAAGATTGCAGGCACACGATGGGACTCACTTTTATGCAAATAGGTGTAGAATAACCTGCAGGTTGAGTACCTAGCACTCTTTTCAAAGCTGTGGCCAACTACACACTGTTCAGAGTGATTGCCAGCCAAAGGCAGCACTGACACACTCAACGCCGACACACTGACACACTCAGCGCCGACACACTGACACACTCAACGCCGACACACTGCAAAGAACAAGAAATAAGGCAATCTTAACAAGCATTTTAATCTTATATTGAGACTTTAGAATCTTGTTTGCTGAATAAGACAAAAAGATTGCCAATGGGGTGGGAGTGAGATAGTTTTACTCATTTCAAGATTTGCCAGTGGGGTTATGGAAGCATATCCGCGCCAAAATTCAAATGAAAATGCAAATCGGCGATTGCATTTCGTTAACATACGATGCGCGCAAAAACCATGACATAATTCAAATGAAAATGCAAAAGGTGCAAATTGCGTTTTCATTTGCAAGTTAATGTACGCACATTATCTGACAATTTGAAAATGTTAATGCAAATCCATTTCACATTTAATTTTTCTCGCCCTCTACGACACAACCCTGCCATAATTTAAATGAAAAACCACATTTGCATTAGCAGTTTCTTGTTGCAATGATCCATGACAAAAAGGAAATAATAATTCAATTCGCCATTTAACATATCATTTTCATGCTTTTGCGGCACAAGAGTGACATAATTCAAATGCAATGGCATTGTATCCGTTTGCATTATCATTTCCGTGTGGTCACGCAAAAACCCTGCCAAAAATCAGAACTGAAAATGCAATGCAAACTGCAATGCAAATACAAACTGTCAAAGCTGCCCATCAAGGCGGGGCCTCGAAGAAAGGGGCGTTACAGGGGACTGTTCGGTTCAAACCAATGAACATATGATTCAATGGTTGTCTGTGATTTCGGTTGTCAGGCAGTTGCCAGGCTAGATAGCGACATTTCCTAGTCCTCTGTGTTTGGGGATTATAGGCGAAATGATTGGAATTAAAAAGGAAACAAGGTAGCCTAAAAGTTACGACTAGCCATACCCAGCCCAATGTTAACTAAATTAATTTCACAATTTAGCCTGCTTTCGTTAATCTGGTGTGGAAACTAGCCGATAGCCTAATGTTACGGGTTTCCGTGGCCAAAACCAGCCGGCTATTCATGGCAGGCTATGCCTGAAAAATGTGCTACCCTTTTCACCGTGGGCATTTCCATCACGATTTCTATTAATTATTGTTTTCTTTTAGATACCCTTAGGCTATGTGCAGAGCAAAGGTAACGTAGTCCACAGAAAGCCTGAGACAGCGATCTGTACGTGACACAGCTTGAGCCTACAGCCAGCCTAGCTACCAAAAACGGTGGATTTTGTATGGTGTAACGTATAGAATCTAGGCTAATTAAATAAAAATATAAAATTGTGTAATTAGGCCTATTCCGCATAGGCTATGTTGTGTAGTATGGACTGTCATTCATGTCTTTACCCAGCAGATGGCAATAAAAGACTTGTAAAAACGAAATGACAGCTAATTTTTTTTATTTGGTGAAAACCACGTTCGTATATAGCTAGTTCTGTGGTGAAAACACTGGGGAAACGACCCCGGCGGGCACAACCAAAGATTTTAGATATATGAGACAACCGATTTTGATCTCCCTACTCACAAAGCCCATCAACCTTGGGGATTTTACCTGTAGCCTCGGCTATTGTAATAATCTATATTTAGCCTAGTCATGAAGCAACATAGCCTAGCTACAGATGATAAAATATTTGTTTTTAATTATATTTTAATTTCATTATAACGTTACACCATATAGGCTATCCTACAACACAATTCACCGTCTTTGGTAAGCTACTAGGTAGGCTATTCGCACAGTCTCTGGAGCTTTCCAGATCTCAATGCTGTAAGATGAGGCGGTTAGCCTCTATTATGAGGAGGGTTAAATTATGGCAGGGTTGTGTCGTAGAGGGCGAGAAAAATTAAATGTGAAATGGATTTGCATTAACATTTTCAAATTGTCAGATAAAGTGCGTAGGCTACATTAACTTGCAAATGAAAACGCAATGTGCACCTTTTGCATTTTCATTTGAATTATGTCATGGTTTTTGCGTGCATCGTATGTTAACGAAATGTAATCGCCGATTTGCATTTGCATTTGCATTTTGGCGCGGATATGCTTCCATATGGGGTAAGATCATTTCACTCGTCAAGCAAAAAGTAACTTAAAACAAGCTAATATTTTCCACTTAAGAGAAAAAGTCTCATTACAAGACTAAAACACTTCTTAAGACAGACATTTTTCGCATTGCACAGTGAGCACTGTCAGGATCAACGCTGACACGCCAAACACCGACACACTCGGCACATATTGAAAAATGCAAAATCCAGGAGCCTCCAAAAATTACTCGGTTTAAAAAAAAAAAAGCGACCAAACTGCCTTCGGGTTGCATTTGAATTCCACGCTAGAGTCTTGCTTTGTTGTCGCCGCTCTGTGCATGTTAGCCGAGGGGAATCGGCGACTTTATATCCGACTGTCCCTTGGAGAGAGAAAAAAGAAAAGTAACCAGACCAGTCCTGTTTGGCTCAGGCTATTCCATGATTGACATTGAGCAGTGAGGTAATCGTATAATTAAACTGCATACCCGTTTTCTCCTCGGTGGATTGAGAGGACAGGGAAGCAGGAGAACAGTGAACTATGTGAACAGATTAGGCGTGTTTGTAATTTTAGTGTCTTTCTGTGACGAACTGCATTGTGATGACAGCCCACATATCCCTCACATTCACATTTGTTTGGCCTTTTTCGTGGCACTCTTTCATATCCTGGATGGCCTTGGGGCTGAAGACTGGCCCAGGGGGAGTTTCGGAACTAGACGAGTAAATAGTTTTGTTTTTTTTTCAAATTATTTTTAAACACACTGTGTAAGACTATGCAAACAGAAACACTCATCAGTCCCTGTTTTACTGAAGCTAGCTCTGAAAAGCTACAGTGGATGATCTTTGAAGCACTGGACCCACATCATGCACAAAGTTTCACTGTCCTCAGTTTTACAAAACTGAGTTTTTACAAAACTGAGGACCATAAAAAAGTCTGCAATCTCAGTCACTCCGGATGACCACAGTGGTTAGACTCTGGTCAGTCACTCTGGACGACCACAGTGGTTAATTGGTCAATTGAGAACCATCATGGTGTGAGGGAGGTTTGGGATTGACTAATACTGCTCATAGGGCTCTGCCCATCACTACAACTGTGATGATTCGAAATATAATAATCATAATAATAAAATCTAAATATCATCCCTGTTATTAAGTAGCTTCACGATTCTTGCAGCTGCAAGATACTGATATATTTGTGCCTTACTTGTTTTGTGTGTAGTTCTTCAAAACGTGATAAAGCACCAAAACCCCATATTGCAAAGTTTGCCACTTAAAGGCACTCAGGGTTACGCTTACACCAGACGACCTCTTATCAGACTCTACTGGGAGGAAATACCGTTCCTTCTGAGTTATCAAGACATTTCCACAAACCATTCCTTTTATTCTTCCGTTTTATCCTGACATTATCTGATTTGCTCTGTGGACGATGAGAAGTTGTGTGTTATCGCAGTTTAGTTTACCCACCAGTGGGGTATACTACAAAGCGAGATACTGAGTCAGCTATATAACTGCACTGAGTAAAACCCAGAACAGCAGTCCATGTTCCAGATTTGGGAGGGCTCCGGGCTTTACTCAGTGCAGTTATCCAGCTGACTCAGTAATCCTGCTTCTTCGTATACACTCCCCAGTCAGTCTGAAAGAAGATTCCTCACCCGGCCAACTTCGCTGGGATTAACCCTGAAATAAGGTTGGCTGCCTGGAGCGTACAGAGCTCAGAGCAAAAGTAATTTATGGAACAGGAGAGACTGACGTTTCTGACGTCTACGACGTCTTCCTCCAAGTCAAACGAAAAAGGCATCGTGCCCCCCTGGTCAGTCTTTGTGTCTTTGATCCAAGAACAAACAGAGTGAGCAGCTACAGTGGGGATTATGGTTAGCAGAGTAAATGCTTCGAGAAGTGAGCATGTGAGATCTTGGCAAAAAAAGCCCAGGGCCCACATGTATAAAACTCTGAGTAAAAGAACGCGTAAAAGAACGCTCAGGGTGAAAATTGGAAATCTGCTTAAAAAAAGTTTTGCATTTTCTACCTCTGCCTTTCTGTCACAGTGTCGCCATATGACGCGGACTCCAAATGTCGCGTACGTGTGGTGTCCATCGCGTGCAGATTCTCACAGCACGTGTTATATTATACATCTGAATTTCTGCGTGTAAACCATAGACTGGATAAAAATATGGACAAAGCCACTGTGACGTCACCCATTGCCTTTCCACGGCCTCGTAAAAACTGAATTGAGGCTCCGGATGTCTTTTTCGCCGACCGTTTGTACAAACTGCATCTGCTCCGTGGAGCCGAAGAGGACTCAACCTGTCCCTCTGATTTGTCCTGAACAAATGTTAATACCCTGTCCAAACGACACAATATTTAAAAAAATCTATTGACTGAGTATTTTAACCACATTGCTGCCATTGACTTACATGGTGAAAGACCTATACTGGAGCCAATCGCAGTCGCGCTAGTGAGCAACGGCACAATTGCTGCTCCCAGCCCAACCAGGAAGTGAGCTTCAAAACAAAAGCCCAGTCTTGGCCCCTTGGTGGAAACTCACTTACGCGGTACCTCTGCGGAAACTCACTTTCTGAGGGCATTTTTCTGCTCAGCATTGTTTGTGGCCCCAGGTTGGTGAATTGCTTCAGTAAATATCTAGATGTATAAATGGCACAATGAGTTGATCTGGATCCAGTGAGCTCCCACTCCACTGCCTCCAGCATATGCACCCTACAGGATTATTACATGCGCTCATTTAAATGTTAACGTCAACGTCTAATTGAGATTGACAGCCTGGCGAAGTGCTAACGTTTACGTTAGCGGCACCTCCATACTTTTGCTCATGTTCCAAACTATAGGACGACTGGACCTCTCCCGCCATGTGCGATAGTCTGACTATTCTCTCCCGCCATGTGCGATAGTCTGACTATTCTCTCCCGCCATGTGCGATAGTCTGACTATTCTCTCCCGCCATGTGCGATAGTCTGACTATTCTCTCCCGCCATGTGCGATAGTCTGACTATTCTCTCCCGCCATGTGCGATAGTCTGACTATTCTCACCCGCCATGTGCGATAGTCTGACTATTCTCTCCCGCCATGTGCGATAGTCTGACTATTCTCACCCGCCATGTGCGATAGTCTGACTATTCTCTCCCGCCATGTGCGATAGTCTGACTATTCTCTCCCGCCATGTGCGATAGTCTGACTATTCTCTCCCGCCATGTGCGATAGTCTGACTATTCTCTCCCGCCATGTGCGATAGTCTGACTATTCTCACCCGCCATGTGCGATAGTCTGACTATTCTCTCCCGCCATGTGCGATAGTCTGACTATTCTCACCCGCCATGTGCGATAGTCTGACTATTCTCTCCCGCCATGTGCGATAGTCTGACTATTCTCTCCCGCCATGTGCGATAGTCTGACTATTCTCTCCCGCCATGTGCGATAGTCTGACTATTCTCACCCGCCATGTGCGATAGTCTGACTATTCTCTCCCACCATGTGCGATAGTCTGACTATTCTCTCCCGCCATGTGCGATAGTCTGACTATTCTCTCCCGCCATGTGCGATAGTCTGACTATTCTCTCCCGCCATGTGCGATAGTCTGACTATTCCCACCGCTCTGTGAAGACAGGGGGAAAAAAGGGAACAAAATGTTTTTGTTTTTTTTATTCAGTTTTGCATATTCACACTTTGAAATTGCGTGAGCTTGCCATACTTATTTAAATTTTTGCCGGTTTATCCGACCTATCAGAGGCCTGGTTTCATCACTCTATCCATGATCCATGTTAGAGAATTGCGCAGTATGACCAATGAAATAAAAATTGAGAAACATTGCAATTATTTATTTTATTTTGTAAAGTGGAAATTTGCCCTTCAATAAAATTCCCTAGACCTGATGATTATCTCATAGAATAGAGCAATTATCTCATAACTTTGCCTCATGTTGTTAAGCCCCTATTAAAATGATTTTTCTAGCTCAAAATGATGGTTTCTCTCTCCTTATATATATACACTACTCACAAAAAGTTAGGGATATTCGGCTTTCGGGTGAAATTTCAGGATGAACCTAAAATGCACTATAACCTTTACAGGTGAAATTAATTTGACCTTCTCTAAACTTTTGAATGCACATGTCCAACTATTCAATGTTTCAGTACTTTTTGCACAACTTGCTGTTCTCTAACAAGGAGCTGAACGGCAAAATTCACAACAGGTGTTTGATCCATGAATCGACCAATAAATTTCCTGGTTCAATTAGAATTGGTATTTAAACAGTCCTCTTCATCATGCTGTTCACATTTTGACATCATGAGACCAAGACGACACCTAACAATTGATCAACAGTACCTCGCCATTGCGAGGCTTCAAACAGGATGTTCTCAGAAGGAAGTGGCCACTGAGCTTAGAGTGTCACAGAGTGTCATCAGCAGGTTGCAACAGAGATACAGAGAGACTGGAAGAGTCACAGAAAGGCATAGAAGTGGACGTCCTTTGGCCACATCCCACACTGATGACCGCTTCATTGTGAACAGTGCCCTGCGGAACCGGATGATGAATGCCACTCAACTCCAGGCACATTTAAGGGAGGTGAGAGGCACCCAAGTGTCACGTCAGACCATTCGAAACCGTTTACATCAGCGTGGTCTGCGTGCTAGACGACCTGCAAGGGTACCTAACCACACCCCCAGGCACAGGCGTCATCGTCTTGCATGGGCCAGGGAGCATTTACGCTGGACGAGGGACCGGTGGGCCTCAGTGCTGTTCTCTGATGAAAGTCGATTCACGTTGAGCAGAAATGATGGCCGCCAACGATGTTGGAGACGTCAAGGAGAGCGCTATGCATCAGCCACTGTTGTCACCAGACGACCCTTTGGTGGTGGCGGTGTTACAGTGTGGGCAGGTGTGTCTAGTCAATACAGAACTGGCCTACACTTTGTGAATGGTACAGTGACAAGCCCATACTACCTGAATAACATCATTAATCCAGTCATTGTGCCCCTGCATGAACAACACAGGCCTAATTTCATCTTCATGGACGACAATGCTCCAGCTCATCGAGGTCGCATCATTAGGGAAAGGCTGCTGGAGACTGGGGTACCTCAAATGGAGTGGCCTGCACTTTCTCCAGACCTGAATCCCATAGAAAACCTATGGGATCAGCTGACTCACCGTGTAGAGGCTCGTAACTCTGTACCCCAGAACCTCAATGACCTGAGGGCCGCCCTTCAAGAAGAGTGGGATGCCATGCCTCAGCAGACAATAAGTCGACTTGTGAACAGCATGAGACGTCGTTGTCAAGCTGTAATTGATGCTCAAGGGCACATGACAAGTTATTGAGACATTGACATTTTTGTTGTGGTATACCCACCACTGTTGTTGGCTTTTGTTTCAATAAATTGTTTGAGATGAGGAAATCACCATTGCATGCTTCTACTTAAATGCCCTACTTTCATGATACGTATAATATCACTGTAGCGTGAACTTACATTTTCCATAAATTTCACCCGAAAGCCAAATATCCCTAACTTTTTGTGAGTAGTGTATATATATATATATATATTATTTTTTTTTTCATCATGTCATCTCTGAAATTCCTTCCTTTCTGTTCTGGCATGTAATTTAGTCACGTTTATAAATTTTGTAAATCTTATTTGGTGAGAATTGTACACTTTGTTGGTAAAGACTCTTTCCTGCGTAACACTGCTGGTGATTGTTGTCAGCCTGAGCCAGTGGCGTGCCTTACAGAGTTATGCAGAATGGACGGACAATGGGTACAGTGTGATCTTGTAGTCCTGTAGTCTTGAATCCATTTCATCTTAAACAAAACAGTCCCTGATCTGGAGCGTCAGTCGGCATGGAGACAGGTTGTTGGACTCTAGTGACAGGATCAGACTGATACTGTATGGGGTGGGAGGGTGGGGGGGTGGGGGTGGGGGGTAGAGGGGGTGGAGGTACATGCCTTCTCCCCTCCAGCTTCCTATTTAACTCAGAATAAAGAGTTAGGAGTCAGTATTTTGGTTGTAGACCAAATGTCAGTAGATAACCTCCCCTTCAGCAGTTCATTCTGTTTTCAGATTAACTGTAAAGCTGTCAGTCACGTTAGACCTATGGGGCTAATGGTGCTAGTCAGAAAGTTCTCCTTTATAACACCGGGCACTGCCCACCCATTTTCCTCTGTGAGAATCTAAACTGCCCTGAGAGAACCTTCCAAGCCTGCCAAAGCTTGCTTGGCTATTCTTGGCATTACCCCCAACTGCAATATTTGACATTAATTTCAATAGATGCAGATATCTAAACTGGAAGTAGAATGGAGATTTAAGGGTAGTTTTCACTGCAGCTGTTCATAAAGGTAATTACTTTTATGTAGTTACTTTTATGCAGTTATATTTCTGCAGTTTTTTTTTTTTTTTTTAGATTAATAGCCTATATTGTTCCTCCCTTTTCTTTATTCTCAAATTTGATTCACCCTGGTTTGAAAAGGAACAAGCTCCTAGCAGCTTGCTTGTGCTTGAGGGGAGTGGCTTTACTGCCCGGTCCATTGGATGTGTACTGAAGCTTCCTGTCAGCTTCCTCTTCCCAAAAGCGGTGCCATTGGCCGATGCAACTTCAGCTCACTGTTTAATTACCCTACCCTATTTCTGATCTGCTTATTGGCAACCCCAAGACCGGATCGATTGTGTTGCGCTTGAGTATCAGGAGTAGGTTCTTGCTCAGCTTGCCAAAATAATGATCATATGTTGCGAAAAAGAAGCTCTGAAAACTGACTTATGGAACGTAGCAGACTCCATTAGGAGCCAACTCTGCAGCGGACTCCATTAGGGCTCTAGGAGCAAGGCTGATGTGAATTCCTGTGTACAAAACTGCAGCTGCGTCCCCCCCTGAGATCGAAACGAACATAAACTTTTGTCTAAAAATGCCTCAGTTGGCTGAACAGCTGTCATTGCATTGGCTGTCTGCAGGGGCCCAGATACTTTGTTTTTGTACAGCTTTTTAGCCGAGGGGGAAAAATTCCAACTCTGGCCTTAGTCGCTCTTCATTTTAGAGAGTGCTTGCATGAAGCTCATTCACAAGAAATAACTTGGGTTACAACTTGTTTCCAATCTCCTTTAAAACTCTATTTCTACTGTTGGACATATGGTGTTGAATGACATTACTGTTAATTCAAGAGTGAAATGGTCCTCTTAGATACCGTGACAAGAAGCAGTCAGTGTTTGACTGGTATGATGCTAAACAGAAGTGCTCACGAAACGTTCAGTAAACATGTTGATTTACAGATTTTTCTTCAAAAAGTATAAACTGAACATCCCTCTCAAAACCCCAGATTTTTTTCTCACGAGCGTCAGTATTCACATTGGTCCACAGAATGTCTGTGAATAAGTAGGCCGTAAGCACATTTAGAATCACATGCTCAGTGCACAATCTAACATTTGATTTATGCACTCAGTCAGTTTTTAGATCTCATTGGTTGAATTGTTAGTTTTTTTTTGTCCTGTTGGTCACAATTTTCCATGTTAAGGCTGGCTAACCATTCCCAAATGTTGAATATGAAAATACTCATTTTTACCACATATACAAAAAAGTTTATATTTGAAATACAGGGGATTGTCTGAACTATGATGTATGAATGTGCATGCATTTAAATTATACTTATTTTTAAGTATAAAATCAGGCATGAATATGGAAAGAATATATCATCCTTTTATTGCAAGAGTTGAACATATTTTACCGGTCTTTACCTTCCCATTAAGGAAGGCTTGTCCTGAAAGCTTGTGTGTTGTGCAAAGGTCAAGTTCAGCAGATAGCCTTTTGGCTTTAAAAGGCTTCCAGCTTTACGGCGTTCCTACGGTGGGCCCACTTCCTGTGGTGTAGTAGAGGCCAGTGTTATGTAACCGGCCGTGCAGACAGAATGGCCCGGCAGCTGAATGAGGATCATACTCTACACTGAGGATTACATAATCCGATCTGCTCGGATTTCACGTTATAACATATTCATCACGAGGCTGCGGCTCATTCAGAGGGAAGGAATGAGGACATAGTAAACGAGAGACTATGATATTATGATGTTTATTTAATGGGGAAAAGGCAGGACTGTACGCAGAGTAAATTAGTTGGGTTACAGATCTAAACAGAGCATGACGTAACTGTGGGCGCGTGTGTGCTCGTCATTCTGCTGTAGTATCCAGTCTCGGCGTACTGGCAACCGTTACTTACCCAGGAATTTTTCCTCAAGGAGGGGGGGGGGGTCATTGTTTTCCGCGGTTAAAATTGAAAACATGTATTATTTTCTCATGCCTAGGATTAGGGGATCCTTCACAGTATAAACTACAGCTGCTTGAGCTGCCTCTGCTAAGAGACGCTTAACCCTTTACTGGCTGAACCAGCAGTGTGTCATACGGCCTTTATGCTACAGAGTACATAACCACACAGTCCCATATTTAGTCATTGATATTGAATGATACTCAGATATGACACCCTGAAAAATGATTTTTAGATTTTATATCGAGCCTTGTATTGCCATCGGCCTGATTGTGAGTCTGTTTTATTACACGCAGTGGAGCTAAATATGACCTGCCTCTGTCCTATTTCACCTGTCCGTACCTTATTTCACCTTTCGTTTCACGCTGTCCTGTCCACACAAAAACGCCAGCCCCATATCCATTATTTTTTAATCGCTGTCTGACCGCACAATCATTTGAGCTGCCTTTTTCTGTAATTTTTTTTTTTGCCCGGTAAGGTCTTAAACAGATTGATGATCTCCAAAGAACAATAAAGGTACTTATCTCTGCAAGCTCTTAATGTAAAAGCCTTTATCTACTCTTGGAATGGGTTGCAGTAATTTCCATTTAGAGAGGGAACTGGTCCAAGAGCCCAGGTCACATGCATTAGATCAGCAGGGGGAAAGGAGCGATGTTTTTCTCTCTTTATTTGACAATGGTCACAAGTTGACGGAAACGTTTGAAAACAGTTTCAACTATGTTTACTAGAAAAATATACTTAGCGGCACTTCAGATTTTGCAATATGTAAAAAAAATAAATAAAAAAAAAGCGAGAGAGAGGGGGGAAAAAAAGAGCTGGTTTCTGTCTTGCTGTTGAGTTAAGGATGTTTATGTTCTGTGATGTCATCTGTTTTGTGAAAAGCACTGAAATTTGCTACGCAGCATTTAGCACAGCCAGTTTAGAATTTAGAAGCAGTCCGACACCCACACACACATGCACACTAGCACACACACACACACACACACACACACACACACACACACACACACACACACACACACACACACACACACACACACACACACACACACACACACACACACACACACACACACACACACACACCACTCCCTCTGCTATTTGAAGGGCTCCTGCTGTTAAAGGTTCTGTCCATGGAGGCTTGGAGCCAAACTCGTGTTTCCTGCTGTGAAGCTCTGGGAGGAAGTGTAGTCAGGCAGAAAGTACTGCCATAAGCAGAACATCGTGTCCATAATTATCGATACGTTATTTTCACTGTCACCCAACCGTGTAAACAACTGAAAAAGCATTAAAAAAAACTGACCAAAACGCAAACGAGTAACAACAAAAAAATACCCCAGTTAATGGATATAACAGCTGCTGACATTTCAAAATAAGATGATGTAATATGAGAATAGACTGATGATAACGTGGTGGACATAGCTGAGCTGGCCCAATGCGTCCTGGCTGCAGATCTCTCCAGAGGTTAAATACCCAGATCTCAATGCAACGAGGACACCCTTAGCTGAATTAATCTACAGTGGCCGTTTCCCCCTGCAGTTAATTCCGCCGTAACTATCCGCATTTTCTGAGGATTGAAGCGGGTTATGTGGGTATGTGAATAATCCTCCTTAAGCACAGGACCGGGGCACTGAGGCCCTTCTACATCTGGCTGGCCGGAAAGGGACCGGGAGGGAGAGCAGAGTTACCTCCATATATGCGCAGATAATGTACCTTCCCACAGTGAGTGAGGAAACATTCCAAACCACACCCAGAGAATGGGCCCTGTGCTGGGGGATTATGGGAGACACGCTGGCCCTTGGCTGGGTGGTCCACTTGGGCATCGACAGCCACCAGGAGCTGGACAGGTGCATCTCTGGGGCCTTCTCTGAGATTGGGGACAGCAGTTTTAAAAAAATTTTATTTAACCTTTTTTTATACAGGGTAGGGTTGACTGAGCACGCATGTTCGTTCACAGCAACGCCCTGCTAACGCCCCCCCCAGTTAGCCTAACCTGCATGTCTTTGGATTGTGGGAGGAAACCGGAGTACCCAGAGGAAACCCACGCGGACATGGGGAGAACCCGAGGCCTTCTTGCTGTGAGGCGACAGTGCTAACCACCGTGCTGCCCAAGTGCGTGCCGGAGTAGTGCGTTAGAGCGAGCTTCATTAGACTAGAGGGCATTAATCCACTCCGGCGTGTGAGCCATTGATGAAATGCATTTAATTAACAGAAACGTGAAACAGCACCCCCTACTGGAATGACTGAGGAGGCATTGAGCTGGGAGTGATCAGCAGGCCATCCTTGGGTGGATTTCAATCACTTATTTTCACTCCTTGCATCCTTTCCTCACGTCCTTTCCTCACTCCTTAGCTCTGCCCAACAGAGGACATGAAGAAAGGATGCAAGGATCAGATACGAGGATGGAGGAATCAAGGCAACATGCATTAGGCAAATGAAACGTCCTAGCTCAACCAAGCGTCAGCGTCATATTATGCTTACGTGCTTTACAAGAATACTTTTAAACGTTTTTTTTTTAATGAATAAACGTTTATTTTGTTAGTTATAAAGAATGAGTGTCATTATGCTTATGCGCTTTATAATAAATGGAAAGGAACGGTAAAATTGCATTTGTGTACTGGTGTACCTGCAACGTGGCAGATGTGGAGAGTGGTGGATAATTTATACACGTCACACGTTCCAAGAAAAGGCTTCCGCAAAGGCTACGCTCATGCTTCCTAACTGAAGCATCCTCCGGGAGCCTCCTCGTTCGCCACTCCTCGCTCCTCCGAGGAACATTTAGCGGTTTGGAATGTCCTTGGTGAACCTCGATTGATTTCCGGGTCAGGCGAGGACCGAGGAGAAGAGGACAGATGAAATAAGCGATTGGAATCACGTGTGGCTCGTCAAGGTTACTGCTCTGAAGATCGCCATTTGTTTTATTTATTTATATTTGTTTAGGGCTTTTTCAGTTTTATTGGAGAGCAGAGTGTAGAGAGACAGGAAGAATGGGGAGCGAGAGAGAGGGAGAGACGTGCGACAAAGGTCAAAGGTCGCGCAGTCGGACTCGAACCGCCGATGTCGCGGCTCGCAACGAGCATGTGGATCGTGCTCTGCAGGCTAGGCTACCGCGACACCCCTGGAGATCGCCATTTCAGTATCTCCCCTGGAGCTCAGAATAGTCTGAATATTTATCAATGTGCATTTGGAATTAAAGTATTCATGGATTTATGTTTGGTGGCTTAAAAAATTAAACGGCACCCATATCCAGTTGACATGGTTTGAGTTTTCTCTCTGACAAAACAACGCATGCACATTTTTAACAGCGAGGTTTCAGTCGAGATTTCGCACCTAAAGTGTTACAGTGGATCTGAGACTCGCTCTCGTGTGCTGCATAGCCACGGAACGAAGATGCGAAACTCGATGACATAACAACAGTGGAATATAAATAGAACCGGTTTTTGTTGCGCTTAGAGCAATAGAGCAGTGCACATTCTTTTTCGGACTGTCTGTAATTGTGAAAACTCTTTTTCCAGAACTAGGAAGTTGATTTACTGGAGCCGGAAAGAAGCTTTGGGAAGTGATTTCAGATTTATGTCGCAGTCTTCGGCTGGCTTTATCGTGAGCGTTATGCAACAGTCTGAGAAGGGTTGCTGGTGCAGACAAGGACAACCTTTCAGTACGCTGTGTGCAGCCTCCCATCTACGAGCAGAAAAATACCAAGCGCACAGGAAGTCTCAGGACGCAGGTGTGCGGAGATGAATAAATTAACATCTGCGATTATCATTGGTGATTCCCGGTGTGCTGCGCAAATTGCTTCATGAATATTTATGTCGTCTTATTACCAATTCTATAAACCCATTGCTCTTGTCGAGCGCTTTGAGCCACACGATGGAGGTGACTGCAGAACTGAAATGAGCTTTTTGTAGAGATGAGATAAATACAACTCCAATAAATACTTTTCTATTCTGAGGGAGGGTGAGTCAGTCAGTTGCCTGTACGTACAAGTTGTAACATCCACTCCGAAGGGGCGAGAGGCTGTCTGTATATTCGTTGACTCCTTGAAGGTTCATTTGCGTGGCAATTTGGGAATGTTTCTCCAAACAGTGATGAAAATCAACGTTTTCTCCTTAGCTAATGTGCTGGTTATTTTTTAATTTAAAAAAGGGAGCTTTTTAAATAAATCTTTAGCACTCATTGGCCCCCGTCGTCAGTCGTCTGGTTTATATCGCGTTAATGATCTTGCGCGCCCAAGGCTTCCCTGCACCCCACTGCTTCCAGTCAAACCCAATAAGATCAAGTAGCAAGACACAATGGCCGTCGCTTTTAACTTCAAAGGCTGTTGGTAGACACGGTTGGCATGCCAGCGTTCCCCCCCCCCCCCCCCCCCCATTCTCCGTGTCGACATGTCCGACTCCCCGGAGCTCTCTGATCTAACGAGTCTGAAACACAGACGAGTAACCAGGCTGCGATCCGCAGGGGACGAGTGAGAGAGACCGGGGGCGGGGACAACGGCGCCTTTTGTCCTCGCGGAAGCTCGGGGCCCCGCCCGTTTTTTTTGCGCCGTGACAGCGGTCCGCGAGGACAGAGCCGCTGCAGTTACGTCACCCGCCGTGCTCGCGCCTTCCTTTCTTCTCTCTCTCTCTCTCTCTCTCTCTCTCTCTCTCTCTCTCTCTCTCTCTCTCTCTCTCTCTCTCTCTCTCTCTCTCTCTCTCTCTCTCTCGCTCGCTCGCCCGGTCTATGCCATGTGGCGTTGCGTGTGCTAACCCGATACGCCAGGCCCGTGCCAGGCGACTTGCACCGCCGGTGACGGCTTTTGTGGTAGTTTTGACAAGCGTGCGTTTTTAATTTTGTGAGGTGTACCCGAGGCCGAGCTCAGACCTTGAGTGATGGGTTTGGGAATGAGTTTAAGTCCGGAAAAGTGATCCCAAATATTGGAATGACCCTGCCTCTCCCCGGGTGCCATTCCTGAGGGGCTCGGACCTCACTGCAAAAAAAAAAAAAAAAATAAAATCTGTTTTAACTTTAAGTATTTTAGTCTTATAGTTAAAATCTTTTATGCTAAACAAGACAAAAAGATTTCCAATTCGGTGAGAGTTTTACTCATTTCAAGATTTTCCAATGGGGTGAGACAATTTCACTTGTCGAGCGAAAAGTAACTTAAAACAAGCTAGTATTTTCTACTTGCGAGGAAAAAAAATAAGATTTTAAGTCTCATTACAAGACTATAACACTTAAGACTGTTTTTTTGCCGTGTTAGTATAATTACACAGGCTCCTCCCTGCGTAATCCCAGTGCTCCATTTCCAATGCGCTCACGGGTCTCAGAAACAGGGCGTCTTCACTGCAAGATGAAGCGAAGCTCTCTCTCACAGAGAGCCTCGACCCCTTAAATGAGTGGCACGCGTAAGGGATGCGTGAAATCAGGCCTGAGCGTTCTCCGTCCAGACTGTCGATTACAGGCGGTATGCCCAGTCCCGGTTCTAGACTGCTCTGATTAGGGTGGGGGGCAGCCAGCGATTTTTTTGGGGGGAGGGCAATTTTTATTCAGGGCACAGTGTGCGCCATACAGTTTAGGCTTGCATTTCTTATTGAAGAGACACTCTTGTGGTCTGACCACAGGCACATAACCGGGCAACGGGCATGTCTTTAAAATGAAAGGTAAATATCGGACTGCTGCCACTACTGTTTTTGATTATTCAAAGTCAATTATCAACGCCATGCCCCCCCCCCCCCCCCCTCCCCCAGATCCAGCCTTGAGTGAGGGGGAGGGTGAACGCCATTCTCCCTTCCTTTCCTGTGTCATTTTATAACAAACTGTTCCTCACCTTCTTCCGTCACACCGTCTCTGTGCTCTCACACACACACACCGACCTGTTTGTTTCGCTAACGAGGCGTAGGTATCGCTCACCTGGGTCCCGTGCTCCTCAGGGCTACTCTGATGTCTTTATTTGAGTAAATAATGGATAACGCTACAGCGCCGCTCTCAGCGTTTTCACCGCTCAAAGAGTGCGATTGTTACGTGCCGCCAGGTCAAGAGGAACACGGCTTCCTTTAATCGCTTGTGCGCCGCTAACATTTCCAGCGTAAGATGAAATCTGTTCCTCTTGACCTGGCGACGTGTAACATTCATTCGAATGGACAGAAGCTATTTCGGTGAAATACACCGGTCGTATGGGGTTGCTAGAAAAGACGAGAGGGGCCATGTCGGTTCAATTGGTGACATTACGTGAAGCGGACAAGTCAGATGTTCGGGGGGAAATGGAATGGAATTTATTTTTGAAGCGGTGAACTTTGAGTGTGCCGTTGTGCGAATGGGGGGCGCACAAAGCAATCAATCCAATTTTTTATGTGTACGTTTTGCAATCGGTGGGTGACAAGACCCGCCCCAATTAAAAGCAGGTTTTAACTACATCATCACGTTATGCTTCCCAGGTGTTTGGATTCGTTTAAAGTCGTTAATGAATCAGCCCCTCAGTTTTATAAATGAATGAAAAGAAAAAGGAGATAGTCGGCTGGTAGTGGGTGATCTCATTGGCCAGGAGTTTTAAGAAGAAATAATAGATCAAAAATAGCAGGCGGCTAGATGCTTAATTTGGTGGTAAGCATGAACAAGACAAAGGGCGAATTTAGGCGGCAACAGAGAGAGAGGGTGGAAGAATATAAAACGAATGATGGCGCACAATTCTGTGAAAAACACAGCCCCCACAAGCACTTGAAGACCATGAATGAGCTCGATTTTGAGTGTGGAATCAGGTGTTTGGAAGAAAGCCAGTGGAGACACAATTATTGTCATCAATGCGAGAAACTAAGGCCTGACAAAGGCTTGACAGGAAACACCCTTATCCAGATTTCCTGCTCCTTGCTTTGCTCATATTCTTCACATCATTCGTTTATGCTGTTGGATATTTACTGTAACTTTACTAAACACGTTGCAGTTCCCAAAATACTCCTCTTCGTTGATGCCTGATGATTCGCCCCAGGTTGTAGGCCTGAATCATATAAGCTGTCGACTCTTAATTATGTTCAAACTGTCAGCGTTTAAATCTTTTTCTTTTACTGCTTAGGATGCTGCTGCCGTTCGGATATCTCTAGCAACTTATCCTGTAAGGAGGAGAGTTGCACTACCAGTGCTGTAGGCCATTTTCTTCCAGTGTTCCTCTCTTTTGGCCTTCATATCCTGAAATGGAAGTCATAAGTTAATTGTATCATTATCAGAGAATGTAAATACACTATATTATACTTACTGATTCGAGAATTTGATCATATATTTTTTATTTTGAATATCACTATTTGTGTATATCGCTGTTACAATACCTAGCAAGTATTGCTGTCAAATACTGTTGAGCAATGTTTCTGTTTTTAATCAGCTTTCCCTCATATCATCCTATCTGACTTTCAAGTACCAAATGTTCGTGTTATGGAAAAATTAGTACACACAAACTTATGTTGGTTCTGCCTGCAATAATAATGATTCCATGTTTTTTCTACCATTGCTAAACAACTGAATATGTCATACTGTTGTAACACGGTTGTGACTGACAAAATTTGAAATGGCAAGGAGAGTTCTTACCTCTGTCAGGGCTGGTTTGTGGACACAGTTCAAATATGGCTTGGGGTCGCTTTCAACTGTCCCCGAATAGGTTTTGTAGCAAACCGCACAGTCTATCAGTGGCTATGAGAAGGAAAAACAAGGAAATAAGAGAGAAATTATTTACAGATCCTACAGAATAACACGCCACCACAATGTGCTGAGCTACAGCGACTAGCCTAATAAAGATTTAAATCACAATCACTGGTCAGCTGATGTCCTGGGCCCCATTTTCCAAAAGCATCTTAGAGTTAAGATCATCTTAGAGTGTTTTGTGTTTGTGCTTTATTCATTTCATGAGTAAAATTATAAAAATTTATTGAGATTACATAAAGAGGATAATAAAAATAGAGGGAGAAAGACAACAAACAAATGACAAAAAAAACAAATGAACGAAATGAAAGTAATATAAAAAGAAAATAGCCTAAGACAGTATTTATCTTCGATCCTTTTTGGAAACGGGGCCCTGGTGGGTGATCTGCCACTGGTACTCACTCGGTCATTCCTGAAAGGGCATTTCTTTGGATCGGGGTTCACTGTGTCCTTGGAGCACTTGGTTGGTTTAAGGTAGAAGTTGTGGTAAATGTAGTTCACACTGAACCGAGACTGAAAAACAAAGGAAACTGCTCAATAGGGTTAAGCCTGCTCATGATCAGTCTAAAGAATAACACTACAGTTGACTTTACAGTAGTCACATACTCTCATTCTTTGTGTTATTTCTTCTGGCAGTTGGATGGAGACTATATCTCAGATGAAAGCTGGATATGTAACTACTGTATAGTATCATATAAAGTATTCTCTTAAATATTCCATACAAAATATATAAGGAACGTATTACAAAATATTTAAAAATTTTGTACCATGTGTGTCTTCTGCATTGTTTACAACATTTTTCAGTCTGATATACTGCAACAATGTATTCTGCAGTATAGACAGGGAATAGCATATATATTATTGTATACATGCACTATATTTTGATATATATATCAGCTATATCAATTCATAATGCTGGGACTGGTCTTGTTATGTAATGTTCAGAGGTTTTCCCATTTCTCTACACATCTGTTTAAACAAATTCACAATCAGAATCAACAAAATAAACATTCTGCTTGTTTCTGTAAAATCATAAGAATCACTACTTTATCATGCTAATTAAACTAATTATTAGCTAGTTTGGAACAACATAATGTTATGATGTCAGCTTGCTTGTTTTTATCTAAAGTTTGACCCTGAGCTGGTCATGTTCAAAGATCATGGTAATGTAAATACTTCCAGGTTTGGAAAACAAATAATGGTTATCCTTGGACTTCTGATCTTAGTTAGGAGTCCCAAATCCAATATACATTCCACAACAGTCTAAACATTAATTTTAAGTTTAAAAAAAAGTTTTATTTCCATGAAAAAAGTCCAGATATAGATAAAACATATTTTATCAATAATACTGGTAGGCTAGGGAGGACTTAACAACACATTATTTATTTTGAAACATAGAAAGTTCTGCAAAACAACAGCTACAGAGGTAAAGTTTCTAGGGTCAAAATGTAACCAAATTTATTTAAAATTTTTTTTGTTAATTACATTGTCAACCCAACTCCTGGTTGACTTTTCCACACACAAAAGATAAAAATGTAATACACTGAACACGAATAAAAAGGGAGTACCTCAATGTTAGATTTGCTCAGGCTCTTCAAGAAGAAGAAATGGTGTCGAATGCTCGAGTCTGACTTGAGCTGCTCCAGGGCGAGGTCGACTCCTTTCTTGTAGAGGTCGGGGAGCTGATCGTAGGCCGCTTGTCCTTCAGCAGGGGACACACAGGCTCCTATGACCAGCAGTAGGAACAGCAGTTGGCAGCTCATCTCTCTCTGTGCTGGTTGAACAGCAGGACTGAAGCTTCTGTTCTGATGAGCACTGATCCTGTCCACGCAGGGATAAATATAAACTCTGACCCTCAAGTGCTGTTGCTGGCCAAACCAGTTTAACACTGAAACAGCGATTGCTCTCAAAAAAAAAGTTGCTTTAACAGTCGGTTTTGATGTGCAATCAATAGATGGATACATTATTTTACTTTTGGCCACTGTTTCAGTAGTTCTCCAAACTGAGCTAATATTATAGTGGTTTCTTATGGAACCGTAATTGGCTACTTTAAAAGCACATCTACAACAGTTTCTACACATATGTTTACTGTATATCTGTTAATTTATTTATTTTGGTTTTATATATGTTGTCAATTCAGTTTGTTTCAGTATTGTGTTCACTCCCATTCACATTCACAAGTTCTGAGTGTAAGGATGTAACTAATCAATCAAGTAATGTTGTTATCTGCCACTGTGATATTTTTGTTATAGTACTGTGGGTAGAGGTGTAGTCCAGGGGTCAGAAAGTAAAAGTCCTGCCATGTGTTTCTTCCAACCATGAACTCAGCCGGCTGATTTCACGACTTAGTTCTCCCTCCCGGCTGAAGAATTGTGCCAATTAGCAAATGCAGGTGATTGGAACAAAATACTGGAGAGGACGTTTACTTTCCGAACCTGGATTTTGCACTTCTGATTGTGGGGGAGTAAGGTTGTCTGAAAAACAAGGCCTGTATTTGGCGAAGTGAAATCAGTGGCCTTCCGTTTGCCCATCCATCTGCATTTTACTGTATAAGCCTTATGTGATGGCCTGCACACTAATCCCTGCATTAGCTCAAAATACTCACCCGTCACATTTTCTATTTTTAGTTTGAATCGGTGCTCGCGGGAGAATAAAATTTTTCCCCAACCCCCTACGCCCCCCAGCACCACTGAGGCACATTAACATTATATCAAGATCAAAGAGAGGCCACCTGGCCCTCAATCACTCCCCCCGCCCCCCGCCCTTCAGCACAGACCTCAGCCTGAACTCCCAGAATCCTCTACTTCACTCCACAGTGAGTCCATTCAGTCCTGCTTTGCCTTGAACCAATTTACTCATTTCGGCCCGCTGCCGTTGTCGACGGTGCCCTGCGGGATGAGAAGCACGGATTTAGGAGCCGGTTATAGGAGCTCCCCGGAGTGCGGAAATGCGACTCGTCCGGTTCCACACATGGTGGGGATGGGGATGGCGATGGCGCATTTGACCTGCCACCTGTAGGGCTAGTCACTGCCCCGAGCTGCTGCTTGTGCAAGCGGGGGGGCCCGCGTGCCGCGGAAGGTCTTTTGCGCAGCGACTAATCGGATCAGGATCTTTCGGCGAGCGCGATCCAGGCGGGTAGCCTGCGCCAAGCGTCCCAGCTCCCCGGAGCAGGGGGTCGGAGGGGGTGGGCGCCGTGTTCCCACCAAGGGCACACATGGCCGAATATACTAGCTGCCGTTGTGTCAACGGCCCGCAACGCTGGGGCAGAATGTGCCAGGTCAGGCTAGACGGTCGTGAACGGTGCCATCTTGGCTGGCCACGTGTTGTTTTTACTATACTTGGCAGTGAGGAGCGGCAGTGGTTTGGGGCGTCGGCTCTGAAAAAAGCTGCGGCACTTCACCTGAAATGCTCCCTGTTTGTGTACAGAGCATTTTGTGTAGAGATGCAGGTGCTGGTGGAAGCGCTTTACTTTATTTTGTTCATTGGTAAATTTGTCTTAAAAAAAAAAAGTCTTAACCGTACCATCTTTAATCAGACATTATGACTTCATAATAAGGTGTCATGTGCTCACTGCTCAGCTTTGGCTTCCAAAGGGATCTAGCGAGGAGCCAGCGAGGCCTCATAAAGCACTCAATGAGTGAAGCTGTCACTCTGTCAGTTACAGGCTTGCGTACAGCTGCACAGCCGAACGTGTTGATTGCTCAAATCCCTGAACCTGCCAAAAGCGTGTGTTAGCCCCACCCAAAAATAGCTCAGTGTGTGGGTTCAACCCACTTAGATCCAGACTGTTATGTAATCTGGGGGGGGGGGGCTTCCTGGTTTTTATTAAAATTGTGGGTGTGGTTAGAAAAAGAATGTAACAGGTCCTCATTTGTACCCTGCCTGATTTCCCAATAAGCAACCCGGACAGGAAGTGTGTTGCGTGCTTGTGCCTGTTTTGCATCCATTCAGCAGAGAGGGGGTGAGCTCAAGAGCCTGATATGTCCTGAATGTAGCCTCACATTCTCTGAAAGTCGCTGTTTGTTTTCTCTTGCCGAGCCCTAAAGCCTTTTCTTTAAAATTTTGGCACTCCCGCGAGGCGGAGGGTGGGTCGGATACCGCTTTGAGGAAGCGTGGCTGGGTACGTCAGTCAGTTCTTCAACGTGGGCCGGCTTGTCGCCTCCTTTCGGCGCTCGTTGTCGCGTTCCCGCCCGGCGATGTGCGCGAAAGGGAGAGGTTAAGCCCGCCATCCCCCAGCTGACTTCCGGTCACGTTCGGAACGGGCTTCTCTGGCATCGGGAACGTTGCGAGAATGTTTCGCAATGTTACGAGAATGCTTCGGTCAGCTGCAAGAATGTTTGGGACAGGAAACGGTGACGTCACATGTGACGTGGGTGTCCTTTATAGTTCATAGCCCTGACAAAGATCCCCCTCACACAGACAGACACTGCACAGCAGCTTCATCCTCATATTCACACTGGGGAGCATCAGCTCAGTGACACTGACAGCCTTCTGCTGAGATGAAAATAACGCCCATAATGCAGCAGTTTAAGCCGAGGGTGTTAGACTCGAGTCCCCGATGGCTGCAGCATCTGCTGGTTTTCAGTGCGTTTCAGCACTTGGGTGACTAATTTCTGTCATTAATTGGCTAAAGAGTCTACACACTTTTTTTTTCTTCCACATTGGCTGGTGTTTGAAACAAAACTAGAAAAAGCTGCAGACACTGCGGCCCTCTGAATCGAGTTTGACACGTCTGGTTTAATCTATTCCTGAGGGGGTGTACTACGAAAGCAGGATTGCTGTATTAGCTGGATATCTGCACTGAGTAAAACCCGGAACCCTCCCAAATGTGGAACATGGACTGAAGTGAAAAGAGCTGTTCCGGGTTTTATTCAGGGCCGTTATCTAGCTAACTGAGTAATCCTGCTTCGTCAGCAGGTTAGTGCAACACCAACAGAACGTTTCCTGCTCCTCGCAAAACCTGGACTGGATTAAAACTGTTATGCATTAGGAGTCTTATATTCTTCCCTGTTCCTCTGTGCACTAAGGGGTGGTCTTCCCCAGCATGGGCGGGGGGGAGAGCCACAGGTTGTGCTTGAGTTTGTTGTTGCTTAGCACTTAATTGATACATTAACCAATTGATTATAAGTACAGTTAGAGATTACAGGCGCGTCACCTTGTCTGGTTTTATGGGTCTACATCAGTGCTACACAACTCCAGGCCCTGTGGGCCGCAGTGTCTGCAGGTATTTGCTCCAACCATGTGCTACACCGCCTGATTTCACTAATTATTTTACCTCCTTGGGTCAGGAAGTGAGCTCATTAGTGATATCAGGTGGTGTAGCACATGGTTGGAGCAAATACCTTTCAGACACTGCGGCCCCCAGGACCCGGAGCTGAGTAGCGCTGGTCTACATTGACTGCTGAGCTCCAAGGTAACAGAAAAACCAGCAATATAATATAGAGGAACTGGGGCTGTTCTCTGCAAGGTAAAATGTAAGTAAACTGTGAGCATTTACCATGAATATCTTATGTGCAGCTCTGGAAAATCCATCAGGCGCTTGTAAACAAAACCCCAAAGCAGTGCATATCCGGACACACTGAGCACGCTCCGTACACATATCAGCTAACCTGTGCTAAACGCTTTCGACCGGGTTACGTTTGTTTGGGCAGCCAGCCAGCCGAGAGCTGTTCCTTCTCAAAACGAAGAGCTACCGCTCTTTGAGCAAAGCAAACAGGACGTGTGTGTGCCCAGCTGACGAGAAGAGCAAATATTCATTCAGATCACAATGCGATCTCCCTCGCGTTGTAAATAGAGGAAATTTGTAGCAGCTGAATACATGAATAATACATGGGTTTGCAAGGAATTGCTCAGGTAGATCAAGATAACGCATTTATCAGACGAATCAGTCGGAGGACGGGGATTTGCAGTAGGGCGCAGTGTGTGTTTGTGTGCGTGGCCATTTCACCAGATGTTTTTCATGAACAGAGATTAAATGATGTATGAAATTTCTTCCAAGGCACCTACACAGGGCCTATGAGAAAGCAAAATCCCAGAGAAAGCATTAAGCGTTTAGTTGGCTAAACCAATCATGTATGAGTCAGCCTCTTAAAGGCTATAGACTTGCTGTTGTCCTGTGTCCTGATAAAAGGCCGTTTATGTTATGCTTTCAAATTCCTAAAATAAACACGTAATACGGTTTAAGATGCAAGGTATCCAGAGACCAACGATGTGATGAAACGCAACAAATCACACGTCCAGTTTAGATGTCAAACTAAGGGTAATAATGAGCTTGTTTTGAGTAAGCGGTGGAAGGAAGGGAGGGTTCAGCTCTGATTGACGGCTCGTTCTCATTCGAGCCCGAAGTTCAGCTGGGCCTAGAAATGCATTTTGTACCCCATATATTGGCCACAAACTTTACACACAGCTTTATTTTGAATCCACATCTTAATTCACAGCCCTCATCGTGCATTAATTAAAGCCAGTAGAACTAAACTCACGGCTGCAAAATAGACCAATAAACCTGGTTTATTGGCTGCCGAATCTGTGTTGTTGGCTGCAGAGAGCACAGAGACGATTCCTCTGCCGGTTTCCACTCCGCCTGTTTCTTAAGCTGTCCTGCTACTGTGTCCCGTTAATGTGTCGCCGTTTGAGAAATGGTCTCCCCCTTTTTGTTGTACTTCCACCTTACAGGGATCCAGACCTGCAGGGATCAGGAGGGGGGAGTTTATGAACACCCCATAACTGTGCCGTGAATCGGTTGAAGCCTGCACTGCGCACCCCGGTGTCACTCTACGGCATTGAACACTCGTGAAATTAAAACGGGATCACAAAACACATCCGCGCGTTTATGAGCTCGTAATGAGATACGGGTCGTTGGGTTCACGGGCTCTGTTGAACATTTTAACACGCGCAATTGCAGCCCGATTCGAGGTTACCCCCGAACGGTGACTGGAATGCGGCAGCAGCCCCCCTCTGGTGTGACAGTCCCGCAGTCTGGCTCCAAGTCAAGTCTGTTTAAAACATCGCTGCAGCAAACTCTTTGTAGGAGTTTATTTACAACGCCCTGTCCTCTGCTCGGTGAGAAATGGGGGGGTATTCATATATCTTGTAGCGTTTGGATACCAGTAGCCACTTTCCTTTTAGGCCTGCACATGCCTTCACCAGACTCAGGGAGCCGCAATGGCGTACAAAACAGACTCGGGGAGCCGTAATGGCGTACAAAACAGACTCGGGGAGCCGTAATGGCGTACAAAACAGACTCGGGGAGCCGCAATGGCGTATAAAACAGACTCGGGGAGCCGTAATGGTGTACAAAACAGACTCGGGGAGCCGCAATGGCGTATAAAACAGTCTCGGGGAGCTGTAATGGCGTACAAAACAGACTCGGGGAGCCGTAATGGCGTACAAAACAGACTCGGGGAGCCGTAATGGCGTACAAAACAGACTCGGGGAGCCGTAATGGCGTATAAAACAGACTCGGGGAGCCGTAATGGCATACAAAACAGACTCAGGGAGCTGCAATGGCGTACAAAACAGTCTCGGGGAGCTGTAATGGCTGAATGGGGATGAGTAGTTCTCGCAATAAGGCCCATTTACACAGACCAACTGACAATGAACAACTGATGGAAAAAATATATAAAAACAGCTCTTATGAGCCTTATCCTTTCCGTTTCCTTACTATTCCACAGTGCCTTTACTGTGGCCGTGGTGTTGGGACGACGCCACCGTTCGTATGCTGACATGCAGAGAGGGGTTGTAAGCGCTTGGCACTGGCTGCCTTTATGGTCCTCTTGGGCACCATAGATAAATGTGTTGCGCACACTCTTAGCTTTGGCACGGAGCCTTATGTGTCTCTGCTGGTAAAGGGCTGCGATGTTTATTCTCTCGTAATCTGGCTGAGATCTCCGCTACTGGGCGGCGGGCGGCGGGCGGCACAAACCTTGTGGGACGGATATATCAGAATTCTCATTCCACCTCTGTAAAATGCCCCCTCACACAGCCCACCTCCCACCCCTTTCCTGGCAAGAACCCCCCCCCCCTCAGCCAACTCAACCCTTCCCTCACAAGAAAAACAGAAGGGGTGTAGGGGGGGGGGGGGGGGGTGGTGGTACAGGGTTACATAAGGCCTCTCGGGTGGGGGGACATTAAAAGCAAAAATCGTAAACAGTGGAGCGTTCTCAACGCACACCAAAAAAGAGGGGCAGTCACAGCTGAAGTCAGCCAGGAAGTTGAGAAGAGAGAGGGGGCTTTCAATCAACTGGGAGTATAAGATTGTGCAGAGAGTTGAAGCTCTGGGGGGACTTTAGGTAATTGGAGTTAGCAGGAGGCAGCTTGCTGTTTATGCTCTGCCTGTGGTAGGAGGAGATGAGCTGTATTAAAAGGCACGGGCGTCTGTTTCCCTCTAACGCGGCTGGTTTTATTTGTGTGTTTTTGTTTTGCGCCACCAGCGTTTACCGCTCCAGCAGCTTACTCAATGCTTATATTGTTCTTCCGCCAAAATGGTTTGCCACCTTAAGCAAGAGAGAGGGCGTTTTTTTTTTTTTGTTAAAGAACAGAAAGAACTTAAAAGAACAGTACAGAGTTTGGCTGTCGCTGGGATTAAAAAACGGCCTGCGGGAAATAATTTGAAAAAGTGCGACCGACTTTGAATATCGTCCTTCAAGTCACAAGTCTGCTTTCACGTCAGGGCCGAGGAAGACATGTGATCCTTTGTTCTCCCCAAAAGTGCTCAAAAACACAGCCGGGACGAGTAGAGACACATTTCGCAACAATTGCCAGTGCATTCAGATGTGTTTGTGCTTATCCCAAAAAGTTGCGCCCACAATGCGTGCGTTGTTCTGGGCCCTTCTTCTTTTTAACCGCTCCTGTTTGTGGGATGAGTTATTTCTGTTGCATGTGAGTGTGAGTTATTCTGACGTCTTTGCTGGTGACATAGAGCTGACAGTTCAGGGCAAAGATGAGCCAGAGCTAACCCCCGCAGTCCTCACTGTCTCCGGCTGCTCTGGTCACCCCCCCCCCCCCGTACCAGATCTGAACCTCCACACCTACCTCTGTGTCACTGATTCTGTTTCCTGTGACCTCATCTGGGTGTGGGTGTGTGTGTGTGTGTGTGCGTGCTTGTGTGAGAAAGCATGCGTTTGTGCGAGCCCGTGTGTGTGTTTGTGTGTGTGCTTTTGTGTGAGAGAGCATGTGTTAGTGTGTGTGTATGTGTGTGTATGTTTTATGTGAACCAGAGTGTGTGAGTTTGCACGTTTGTGCGTCTGTCATACTCTGCTCTGTTTGTCTCTTCTCCTTTCCAATCACCAGTTCATTGAGCAGACTTATAATATATTTATTATAACACATTTCCTCTACATTAATTACATCTTCGCATTTATCCTCTATATGCAACCTGTGCGCCACAGTAACAGCAGTAAATATCAGTCTAATGTAAATTCTCTTTCTTTCTCTTCTCTCTGGCTCACTCTCTCTTTCTCTCTCGCTCTCTTTCTCTGTCGCCCCCTGCAGCTGAGCCAGGGTAATGTCCCGGGCATTGAGAGTGCCTCCCTGGCTATGGACACAGAGGAAGGGGTGGAGGTGGTATGGAACGAAATTCAGTTTTCTGACAAGAAGGTCTTCAAGGCCCTGGAGGTAAGTAGATTTTTTATTTTTTTTTGCTGCATTTTTACATGAATGTATCACTGCTGTCCTTCTCTGTACTAAAATGCCCCCGTGAGATTGACCGATGCTCTGTTTCGTTGCATCTGTCTCATCTCTCGAGCACAAGTTACCTTGTGAAGGTAACATTTATCATTTCCAGGCATGCCCCATACAGGCGGTTTCTGTTAACAACCTTCAAGCATAATTTCTTATTTATTTACTTCACAAACATGCTTACCAAGAGCAACACAGATTGTAATTGCACATACCATCCTTAGTTATTGAAGTGGGTTTAGTACCTTGCCAAACAGTACAACATCTGTGCCCCGCTTGCCATGAACTGGCAACCCCTGAGTTGCACTGTTCATGCCAACAAGCCCAGTTGCCTAATCATCACTAAACCGTTTGTCCTCTCTCATAAAAAGAGTTTGTCAGCAGCCCGTGTTTGTCTCTCAGGATAAGATTAAGGAGATGTTCGAGAACCTGATGCAGGTGGAACACCCCAACATCGTCAAGTTCCACAAGTACTGGCTGGACATGCGGGAAAGCCGGGCGCGAGTGAGTGTCAGACGGGATCCAGCCAGCCGGGGCGCCGGCCCGCACACACACGCTCTGTTATCACTGCAAACACTCACGTGTGCTTGTTCTCGTTGCGTGGCCGGACATGCCTCACACACCCATTTCAACACGACACGCGTGTCCACGCAAACATTGACGTCACTCCCAGTATCACCACCCTCACACTATTTATTTATTGTTTTGTCCAACGTGGGGCTAAACATCTCCAGAATGGCCAATTGTCTCCAGCTGCAGACGTGTTCATGCTGCAAACCCCATTGCCAATTATGGAGAATGTTGACATTCACAGTTCTCCTCCAAAACACATGGTGTCGCCAGCTGCTTCTTTTCACACCACGGACTACAGCTGAGCTCTCACCGAGTGAAGTCGCAGGAAGTCCTTTCTATGCGGTTTTCCCATGTAGTCGATGAACACGCATCCCTAACCCACTGAACCCTTCCATACCCTGGGTGACGTAATCGGCGATTGTCCGTCACCCTATGGTGCCCCCCCCCCCACACCTTCCTCTTCCTCTCACTATTTTCCTGAATTTCTTAATTTGTCTTCAATTTACTGCAGGTGATCTTCATCACGGAGTACATGTCATCAGGCAGCCTCAAGCAATTCCTGAAGAAAACCAAGAAAAACCATAAGACTATGAATGTGAAGGTAATTAAAAAAAAATAAAAATCTTTACCAAGTGATAAAAATAGCATGTGCAACATGTGCTTTTACTGGTATACATTTACTTATTTGAATTTGAGTTAAACTATCAATATTGTAACATATCAAATCTGCATTGACCTGCAATACATTTATTTTTATGTGCATGTCATTTATATGTTTACGATACTGTCACAGCAACTTTCAAACTGCTTACAAATTTAACAGAATACATTTTTTTTAATTTTTTAATTTATTTTTTACTGTGAACATGTCCATACACACAGCACCACCTGGTGTTGACTGTAAATATTGCACAGGCACAGAAGGGATAGTATTCTGAAGATATGGGATGGCTAATCTGTGATACTGACCTATTTACAGGGTTTTCCTTTGTGTTGATGTGTGTCTCCTGTGGAATTGTTTTAAACAAATACCTTGGCTTGGAAATACTAGGTTTAGACATTCCCAACTGAAATTGTACTACACTACATTTGTGTAGGATACCTTGTAATTGAAGGGTGTATCATTGTGTAGGGTTCTTAAAACTAAACCTGTAGTTTTGCAATGTCCACAGTTTTTTGAAACCGCCGTTTATTCTGTGTAATGGAATGCAGTCGTATTTGTAAGACAGTCTGGCATGACGTGTCTTTTCACTCCACAATCCAGTTCACCAGCTGAGTGATGCAGTCACTACATCAGCTGTGGGAATGTATGTTTTATATCTGTAGATGACAAGCAAAGGCTTTGTCATCATGGCTGTAACATACTGTACATGGCATGTATGGTCCTGCCTTTCACTGTGTATCCGTCTCCTGTTCCAGGCGTGGAAAAGGTGGTGCACACAAATTCTCTCCGCCCTCAGGTAAGAGACACGCCCACTGCCACGCCCTCTCTGGGCCTTTCAAGTCCACGGTTACACTCCGGGATTGAGTGGCTGATGATTCACCAGTAACGCTGAATTAGCCGTAGCTACCACCACAGTGAAGATTCTGTTCCACAAAACTCAGGAGACTGTGGACATATTGTCGTGCTAGCTGCTATCTGGTCATGTTTTCACTGGTAGTGCATTTAAGAGAATCCCCTGGCAGTCCAGAACTCGCCTCAGTCACTGGCGTAAAGCGAGATGCATGTAGCACTGGAGCATAGCAGCCCTGGGGACATAGACCACAGTTTAAAGATTACACGTGAACCACCCCTGGGGAAAATCGCATAATCAGGTCATTAATTTACCCACTGAACTTCACTGTGTGTGTGTGGGCGTGTGTGTATGTGTATTTGTGTGATTGTGTGATTGTGTGTGCGTGTGTGTATTTGTGTGTGTGTGCGTGTGTGTGGGGGCTTGTGGGCGTGTGTGTATTTGTGTCTGTGAGTGTGTGTGTATTTGTGTGAATGTGTGTGTGTGTATTTGTGTGTGCGTGTGGGCTTGTGGGCGTGCGTGTGTTTGTGTGTGTGTGCGTGTGGGCTTGTGGGCGTGCGTGTATGTGTGCTTGTGGGCGTGCGTGTATGTGTGTGTGTGTGCGTGTGGGCTTGTGGGCGTGCGTGTATTTGTGTGTGTGTGCGTGTGGGCTTGTGGGCGTGCGTGTATTTGTGTGTGTGTGCGTGTGGGCTTGTGGGCGTGCGTGTATGTGTGTGTGTGTGTGCGTGTGGGCTTGTGGGCGTGCGTGTATGAGTGCGTGTGGGCTTGTGGGCGTGCGTGTATGTGTGTGTGTGTGCATGTGGGCTTGTGGGCGTGCGTGTATGTGTGTGTGTGTGCGTGTGGGCTTGTGGGCGTGCGTGTATGTGTGTGTGTGTGTGCGTGTGGGCTTGTGGGCGTGCGTGTATGTGTGTGTGTGTGTGCGTGTGGGCTTGTGGGCGTGCGTGTATGTGTGCGTGTGGGCTTGTGGGCGTGCGTGTATGTGTGTGTGTGTGCGTGTGGGCTTGTGGGCGTGCGTGTATTTGTGTGTGTGTGCGTGTGGGCTTGTGGGCGTGCGTGTATTTGTGTGTGTGTGCTTGTGGGCGTGCGTGTATGTGTGTGTGTGTGTGTGTGGGCTTGTGGGCGTGCGTGTATGTGTGTGTGTGTGTGCGTGTGGGCTTGTGGGTGTGCGTGTATGTGTGTGTGTGTGTGCGTGTGGGCTTGTGGGCGTGCGTGTGTGTGTGTGTGTGGGCGTGTGGGCGTGCGTGTATGTGTGTGTGTGCGTGTGGGCTTGTGGGCGTGCGTGTATGTGTGTGCGTGGGGGTTGTGGGCGTGCGTGTGTGTGTGTGTGTGTGTATGTGTGTGTATGTGTGTGTGTGTGTGCGTGTGTGTGCGTGGGGGTTGTGGGCGTGCGTGTATGTGTGTATGTGTGTATGTGTGTGTGTGTGTGTGTGTGTGTGTGTGTGCGTGCATGCAGAGAAGGGGACAGACAGGGAGAAAGTAAAAGAGATGGAGAGCGCGTGAGAGATATTTCCTTTGGGCCGCATTTGCCATCAGAGCGAGTCGGTAACCTTGTAAGAGCCTTCTTACTCAACATGACTGCTGCAGGACGTGGATGAAAATGGCTCCTGTGACATCTTACTATCGCCTCGTAACCCCGTGTGCCCTCTTTCAAAAGATACAATACATTTTGTTCTATAGCTGATGGAGTGGAATAAGGTAAATAATGTATATCTCACATTTGACTCCAGTATTTGTTCTCCGTGTCAAAAAAAACTAAGCTGAATCAGAATGAAACGGACGGAGATTTTCCTTTCCCTGGAAATGTCAGGTTTGCTATACGGAAATAATAGATTATTGTTATGATTATACTTACTCATGTTTATGAATTATGTGTGTTTTTTTTTGGGATTACAAAGGGTGACATTTTCCATGTGGGTGGTTAATCTTATGTATTACTGGTGTTTTACCAAGCTATTCCCTTTTTTCTTTGCCAATTTTTGTATGCCAAATATCAGTTCTAAGTCTATGCCATTGTTTCAGCATTGTCAATATATTAATCTACTTAATGTTTGAGGCAACATTAATACAGTGTTATTTGTGTGAGGACATTTGAAGCTTGGCTATGTATAGAACATATTTGCATATTTTTGCTTAATTTCAATGTCAGCATCCTATAAATTGTGCAAAAGACAGATTTTGCATCCAGCTCGAGCAGTCCTGCATATGGGTGGGGTGCGCTGACCTCATCTTTTGACTGTCGTCCCCCAGTTACCTCCACTCCTGTGACCCGCCCATCATCCACGGCAACCTCACCTGTGACAACATCTTCATCCAGCACAACGGCCTCATCAAGATCGGTTCAGGTGCGGCCAATCAATACGCTCTAACTTTCTTTTAGAGGAAACTGAATTTCCATAGAAGAGCCACTTAACTAAATGCTCTTGTGAGTCAAAAACTGAAACCAACTGAGAACTGGGTTGGTGGTGAGAATTTTGTTGTCTCTGTGCTTGTAAATAAGTCTCATACCTCTTAACATGGAATACTTTAATACTTTGTATTACACAGTAACGGTTGTCTCTCTGATTCTCTCTGCAGTGTGGCACAGGCTGTTTGTAAACGGTAAGAAACCGCTCGCTTACATCATGCATCGCATGCACGTTCTCCACAGTGCAGCTTATAAGAGCCAGAGGTCACAGAGTAGAGAACGGTTTCTTTAGAGCCGTGAATGAAATCAAGTTACAGGTTTGCTGCTGGGCTGGGCCAATTCAGAGTGAACGAACGGAACAGTTTGGGGTTTATCCCTGTGCACGATTTGGGACACGTCGTTACACTTTAATTTTCAACTTTTTAAACTTATATCATGATGCGGATTTGTGTGTATGTGTCTTTCTGTGTCTGTGTATATCTTTGTATTACTGGTGGGTATGTGTGTGTGTAGTAGCATGTTTTTCTCTTTCTGTGTATAGTGAAGCATTTGTGCGTGTGTGTGTGTGAGAGAGTGTGTCTTTCTCTGTCAAGGTTTTTATGTTAACGACTGACTTTGGTTAGCCAAATATCTTATTTTCCTCCATGCTAAAATTTTTAAAAATGCAGTCTTAATTGTCTCTTTTTTTATTACAATGACATCAGCAGAACAAGTATATGCTCTGCAGTGCATTCTTTTGAAAATGGCTCTGCAAGTCTGCTTCACTACATTCAGCGACAAGGCCGCTGTTTACCCAGCAGTCTCTGCTTCTTTCTACCCAGTGTTCCCGGAGGCCGTCCACGGCAAAGTGCGACACCATCGGGACGAACAGAGGAACCTGCACTTCTTTGCTCCTGAATACGGCTGTGAGTGTCCGTCTGTCTGTTCCTCTCCAATGGCTGTGAGTGTCCGTCTGTCTGTTCCTCTCCAATGGCTGTGAGTGTCCGTCTGTCTGTTCCTCTCCAATGGTTGTGTATGGGGTGGCTATAGGTCAGATAGACCAGTTAGTAGATCTCTGCTCCCCTATTCTCTCTCTCTCTCTCTCTCACTCACTCTCTATCCCCCTCTCTCTCTCTCTCTCTCTCTCTCTCTCACTTCTGACACTGTTTGTTTTTCTGTTCCCCTCTCTCCAGTGGCTGAAGATGACTACTGCATCGACATCTTCTCCTTCGGGATCTGTGCCCTGGAGGTAAGGCCCCTGTGCAACCTCACCGCACACAGAAACACACGCACAGGCAAGAGAGAAATCACACACACACACACACACACACACACACACATACACAGGCAGAGAGAAATCGCACACACAGACAGAGAGAAATTGCGCGCACACACACACACACACACACACACACACACACACACACACACACACACACACACACACACACACACAGGCAGAGAGAAATCGCACACATTAAACACAGCCAGATAGAACGAGAGCACACACATTAAACACAGGCAGATAGAACAAGAGCACACAGGTGAAGCGCAGTTAGATAGAACGCAAGCACACGTGAAGCGCAGTTAGATAGAACGCAAGCACACGTGAAGTGCAGTTCGATAGAACGCAAGCACACGTGAAGCACAGTTAGATAGAACGCAAGCACACGTGAAGCACAGTTAGATAGAACGCAAGCACACGTGAAGCACAGTTAGATAGAACACAAGCACACGTGAAGCACAGATAGAAAGAGAGCCCACACGTAATGCACAGGCAGACAGAAGCTGATTGTCAAACCAAGGCTAAGAGCAACAGCGCACATGATACAAATGCAGACACAGGCAGGTGGACTCACACGGACCATGCTGAAAAACCACCACATTTGTGTTTCTGAACACATTTGAATGCAGCTTGCTTGCTATAGTAATGTGAAATGACTGTCACAGGAATAATGAGTGAATTAACTAAAATGGCTTTTCACCCTCAATTAAAATGTATTGGTGGTGATGTTGTTGATGTTTTTTCTCCTGTTCTGTAGATGGCTGTCTTGGAAATCCAGGCTAATGGAGATACTGTAGTGTCCAATGAGGCCATTACCCTCGCCGGACAGTCTCTGGAAGACCCCCTCATGAGAGTGAGTAGCATGTTGCATTTCCTTTCTGAAGAAATGCACAAACACCAAACCACAAGGTTAAGGCCTAGATACATTCTCATGGCAACGCTGCAACAATGTGGCCGAGTCACCTTCTTACAAAGCCACGGCAATAGCTGAACACTCACTTTCACTTTAAAGGTGTTTTATTGTTGCGGAATTTCACAGTGCTGGCAAAGCAAAGGTGACAAGTAGCCACATCAGACGCAAATACTTAAATAGGTAAACTCTTTACATGGGGGGACTAGAAATGGCTAACATTACTTCTCTCTCTCTCCCTTTCTTTCTTTCTCTCTCCCTCTCTCCCTCTCCGTGTAGGAGTTCACCCAGTCTTGCCTGCGTCCCGAGGCGAAGCTGAGACCCACAGCTCACGACCTGCTCTTCCACCGAGTTCTGTTCGAGGTGCACTCCCTCAAGCTGCTGGCCGCCCACTGCTTAATCAACAACCAGTGTGAGCGTCGGGGCATCGGTGTTCTTTCCCTCGGTTATATATATCGGCGGCACAATCCACACTGTACTAAAGCCCCTTCCCCTTCCCTCCGAAATTTCAGACCTTCTCCCAGAGAACTGCGTGGAGGAGAGGACCAAGTCGTTTGACCCCAACGCCGTCATGGCTGAAATCGAGCATGAGGACCGGCCGGGGGTGCAGCTCAGGTGAGTGCGGGAACTCTCCGTTCTCATCACGTCGTAGACCATCCCAAGCGGGTGCTGATTTAACCCTCGTTTCTGTCTCTGTCGCAGATATTCCCACGTCTCCCCTCTAGAACTGGACAAGTTCCTGGAGGATGTCAAGTAAGTGCGCCCCCCCTGCTGGATCCTTACGTTCAGGATTGGGTCAAGTCAGTCTGTGCATTGTATTGCAACAGACACTGCCCACTTTAGCAGACGTTGGTTTTCTGCACTTTTAACCAGAATGTTACGAGAAGTCAAGTTTCATGCGGGGGTGCAGACACTGTACCCTTGAACAAATAATTTCGCTTCAAATGCTCCACCTGTTAAATATAAGCAGGAAATTCCAAATTGATAGATGAGAGATGAATAGTAATATATGGGACCCACTGGTGGAGTGGTCATCAAGTTAAATCTTCTCTTCACAAATAGACAGGAAGTGCAGCCTTTGTCCCAGCCAGCAGGTGGCGGTGTTTTCTCATCTCCCTCTCTGCTCCCATAGAAATGGGATCTACCCCCTGATGAACTTCGCCTCCCAGCGCCCCCACCCCATCCCGCGCGCTCTCTCGCTGTCCCAGGAGCACATGGAGATGGTGAAGACTCCCACCCCAGAGCCTCAGGAGATGGAGACCAGGAAGGTGTGTACAAGGCTCCCGACAGGAGCCTGAAAGGGCGGGCGCTGGCAGTGGGAAGTCCAGGAGCACTGTTCTTAAATGGTCCAGCGTGCCCATCGCTAGTCAAACGCCCAGGGTTTAGTACACTGTGTAGAACAGGGATGGGCAACTCCAGGCCTCGCGGGCCGGTGTGTATGCAGGGTTTTGCTGCCACCAGTTGCCAATTATTTTATTAGCCCAATCATTTACATGACCTGATGTTTTAGCTACATTCCGCGATATGAACAGCAGCTGATGGATGTTCTTGTGCTTGTGTGCATGTATTGTAGTGTTTAATTGAGGTCTAATTTACGAGTGAATAGGGATTGGTGTATATGACTAATTAGCTTATTGTGCCAGAGTAACTGGTGGCAGCAAAAACCTGCATACACACCGGCCCGCGAGGCCTGGAGTTTCTCATCCCTGGTGTAGAATGTACGTATGTTAATTGTGGGCCCAAGGAAAACAGTCGTTCACTCTGGCTTTGTTGATATGTCGTGTTTTTGCTCTATAAACTTGGGACAGGATGACTTTTAGATTTTCTGGTCGCCTTTTTCATGATCTGATTGGATTTTGTAAGTACGGCGTTCCTGGCCTGCACAACAGATCCAAAGAATACAGTAGATGCTAGTTTGCGCTCTCCCTTGTTTTTAAAATGCTTTATGCATGTGAATATACTCCAATACTGGTCATTGCTTCCTGAGACTTACAATGAAAAGAGTTCTGTGTGTAGTATATGCTGTATAAAGTATGTTTTCCAGATTCAGCCAGTGTCCTGTTTGACCTTTGACCGGTGTTGTTTTCTTAGGTTGTTCAGATGCACTGTAATCTGGAGACTAATGAGGACGGAACCAAAACACATGTAAGTCAATCCACACGAAAACGAGACATCTCAAGGGGGTTTATCCTAATAAATAAATTTGAACACACACAATCCCAGCTCTCTACCCACTGGAAAGGGGGGGAGGGAGGTAGGTGGGGTTGTCTTTCAGGGGCTTCTTTTTTGTAAACTTGTATTTTTAGAGGCTCATGCAAGTATTTAACTGTCACGTTTTAACTGATCAATAAGAATAAAATGAGACCAAACGCGTATAGAATGCTGCAGTAGACGACAATCGCATTGGATCTGATTTAAGGTACAAAAGAAATTGCATGTTGAAAGTGAGTCGGCAAATGTTTCCGCATATTGGCTTTGTTTGCCGTGCTGTCGTGGGAATTCAGTGCTAGCAGCGCTCTGGGCTGCTGGGCTGTAGGTGCGCTGGTAATAAAGAGTAATTAGAATATATTGGAGTGGACTCTCTAGAGGCTGCCTGCTCCATTTTGAACTCTCCACCCCCCCATCCCATCCTCTTTGCAGCTCTCTCTCTTCCTGAAGATGGACGACAAGCTCCACCGGCAGCTCAGCTGTGACGTCCTGCCCAGTGAGTTCCCCCGCCCCTCCCGGAAAAAATAAATAAAATAAAAACGCCCTCGTCGGCCTCCCGCTGACAACAAAATGTCAATTTTAGCACAACATCTCTGCAATGCTGTTTGTCCTGCAGGTGTCCTGGCATCCTCTCGCATATAAATGCCAAAGCATTTAATCACCTGGAACTGCTTTTTAGAAAGCAGTTAAAAAAAAAAGGGTTGTCACACCAGTGCTTTCAGTACTTGCGATATAGAATAGTGTCTGTTGCCAATGTGCAGCCGGCGTTTTTGTGGTCGATGTGTTTTTATTGACTATCACAGTGTTGTGTTACAGAAGTGACACAGCACACAGTCACACACAACACTGTGATGTGTGAAAGGACACACAATGATGGGTGTCTGCAAAGTGTAGGCTTTTACTTAGTTTGCCAGGGGCCACATGTATAAACAGTGCTGAGCAGAGAAATGCCCTCAGAAAGCCGCATAAACAAGTTCCCACGCAGAAATTCAGATATATAATATAACACGTGCTGCGAGAATATGCATACCTCTGCACACGATGGACACCGTACGTACACAGTGTTTGGAGTCCGTGTGATATGGCGACACTGTGATAGAAAGGCAGAGGTAGAAAATGCAAAACTTTTTTTAAGCAGATTTCCAACTTTCACCCTGAGCATTCTTTTACTCATTGTTTTATACATGTGGCCACTGGATTAACCACTCAGGTGTTTTTGACCTTGTTTTAAATGTTGAACTCGTTGCGTAGTTTTGAGAGGGAAAATGCCCTCTTCCTTATCCAGAGGGACAGTGCCACCTGTTGGTCAAATGGCGTTTTACAGCTGTGTAAAGAATTAATCTTCAAATGTTTACCTTCACCTCTCAATTTTGTTTGTGTCAATCACAATGAGAAAGATCTTGACGCAGCATAAAATTATATTTTTCAAATGATCCTCAGTGAGTCAGCTAATCAACAACTAACAAATAATTGCTAATTGTATCTTGAGTGGAGCAAGCTCTCTGTATGTCATAAAGCTCTTTCAGTGTAACTGACTGTGTGGCATGGTTTCTGCCTTGCATTTCAAGCACATTATGTGTGATTATAGCCATCTGTGCAAGCTAGGAATTTGGCAGTACTGGCAATTTTGAAATGTGTGAGAAAAATAATTGTTGGAAATTGTTTGGTTTGATTATTGATGTGTGTGTGCGTGTGTGTGCGTATGTGTTTCAGCTGACAGTCCAAAGGACCTGGCCAATGAGTTGGTACACTACGCCTTTATCAGTGAGGTAGGTGTGACTAGATATCTGTGAAATATCTGGATGTCTGTGAAATATCTGCTGAATATCTGTTTGGTTATTCCTGAGGAATTTTGGGCTCAAACTGCTTCCAGTTCCCTGAGTGTAATAAAGGAGAGCTCTTTACTCAATGCCCTTTTTCAATAAAGAAGTCGCCCAAAAAACATGTTTTTAAAAAATAACATTTCTAAATTTTTATGGTTCGTAAGATGTAAGATAACAACTAAACTTATTTCTGCCCTGAATACATAGTGAATTCTGAACAAATCCAAAATGAATGGTAGTCTGCTACAGCTCCTCAATTAACCCTTTGAAGAGTAGGTTTTTGAATGTTTTTTCAAAGTTCGAATGTGCGAATGAAGGGTAAAATGGTGCACCCCGAGGATCGGGGGTTCGATCCCCGGTCCTGCCAGATCCATAACACTCACACCCCCTTTCTGTTTGACAGGAGGACAGTGAGAAACTCACTGGCTTCCTGGAGGAGGCGCTGTGTAAGCACCAGGCTGGGGCGTCTGGCTCCTCTGGGCTGTGCTGAAGATGTGCCGACTCTGTGCCTGTACGACCGCCCCCCCCCCCCGCCCCCCACCGCCGCCAGGGCATAGGAACGGGAGGGCACGAGCGAAAAGTTGTCCCACAGCCCACAATAATGAGGACTTGCGTGTCGGGACTGCTGGGTGGGGCCGAAGGACTGGCATTTTGGGAAGTTCATGGAGGAGGAGGAGGGGAGAAAAACAGTGCTTGGCTTTCAGCCAATCAGAACGGGGCACAGAACATGATGGAGGGACCCAGGCCTCAGGACCCCTCCATCGCAGCCAGCTTCCTGTGGGAGGACTGACCCGAGCTCAGCCTTCCCACAGTGCTGCACTCATCAGGATTCCATTGTACTTAAGCCCTCTTGATTTTGTCTGGACGTGCTTCTTTTTTTGCATTTGTGAACGTGCCTCTTCCTCAATGCCATATTATATAAAGACAGACAGAGTCACGGTTTGTCAAAAAGGCTCACTGCAGGAGGAAAGTTTTGAAAGACTCACATCCGTAGAGGATGTTGGAGAGTCTCAAAAATCCAATACTTAGCGATTAGAGAAAGTCTGTACCTTCATGATAGCCGTGGTTTTAGTTCAACTCCTGATTTTGGACATACTGGTTTGCTAATTTAACGTTCAAAATTTGTCTGACAAAATTTTCGTTTGTTAGGTATAGCCACTTGTCACTGCTAGAATGATCTTACTTTCAAGAATTCTGAATTCTTCAAAATTTCCAGAATTAAGAATTTTCAGAAGTAAGAATTCAGGTCATAATATATATCTTCAAATTTGTCTCAGCAGTAGAATATATGTGTTTGTCATATCAGCTGTCAAGCTAGTGTATAAAAATAAAAAATAAAAAGTAAATGGATAAATAATCTTATAATTGTAGAAGCTTCCCCGTCAGGCGAATTCTGAAAAATAGGTATGCTGTCTTTTTTGGTTAAGGTTTCGCACGTGTAGTCAGTCAGTCATTCATTCAGCCGAGCTAATGATGCACGAGTGCCTTCGTATGTCCCGCAGTCTTCTAAAAAAAAACAAAAAAACATTTTGTTGTGTTTTGCTCTCTTTGATACGGTTTTCTTTTTTCCTTGAAAGTCTTAATTGAACGCAAAGACTTCCAGAGTTTGAGATTGAAATGGACTGCAAGCCTCCTCTGTGAAATAGTGTCCATTCATTGTAATGGGATGAGCCCCGTGATCATCAGGCTGTTCGTTTTCAGCTGATTGTTGTGGCGGCTCTAAGAGGAACACTCTGACAGATCATGGGGCAAGTGCCTCTGTGAGGACCGAATGTATTTATGACCTTTGTGAGCTTTTCCTGTCTGTGTTGCTAATACCCATCCTCATCTCTCAAGGCCTTCCGCGCCTCAGGCGGGTGTAGATACAGACCTGTTTACTCCCAGAAAGAACCTACAGCAATAGCAGCATTAATCACCCCCCACATAGACACACTCTTATATATATACACACACACACACACACACTCTCTATCTCTCACGCACGCACGCACACACACACACACACACACACACACACACACACATACACTCTCACTCACTCACTCACTCACTCACACACACGCACACACACAGTGTCATAAGACACACTCATACATAAGAATGACAGAGTGTGATTTGGTAATTTGAGTGAAGAATAAGTAAATAACGGCCCACTGCTACACTCTAACAGTGCTTACTAACTGTGCTCTTAATGAATGGACAGTGGAAAGCCAGACTCCAAATACGGGACGTTAAATGTCCCATTCACGGAATGGGATGCTTCTTAATCGCTCTATGGTTAACCATAGACGTAAGTCCTATTTTTCATCTGAGGGACAGAAGTCATTTAGAAGGTAAATTTGAGATAACCAGACTGCGTGGCCAAATTATCCAGCAAACGGACTCAGAACTCATCTGTAAATGCCCACACAGCCTATGTTTACATGTCCACAGCAGGCCCATCCCCTCCTGCTGTTCTTAACCCTGTGGGGAAAGCAAAGAGCGTGATTGGTCGCCGTTTTGAAGGGAGAATGATGAGCAGAGGATTTGAGGGATTTAGCGAAAACTTGGGAATACCTTCCCCCAACATGAACCTCCGTTGTTTGTTCTTAATGTGTGAATCACTGTTCATTCAGTGGGCCGTCCTATAAATGCAACTATAGTTCATTCAGATTACTCTTCTTTTTTTTTTTCTCTCCTGTATATAATTCTATGAAGCATTTTCTGCTAATGCTTATTAAAAAAAACAAAAAAAACAAAAAAAACTACATTTTTATTTCTGCAAGTTTTCCAAGAGACTTTTCTGGTTCCCACTGATGCACCTGCATGTTGTTATGACAGTGTCGATATATGAGTACTATTTAAATAAGTGTTTACTGACTGTAACCTTACAGGCATGACTGCATGTTGTGCCACATCACACACACTAATAAATCGATTCACAGAGCCCCTCCCCCCTGCCTCAAGGGCCTCCGTATACCACCCAGCCACACTTCCTCTTCTCCAGACTCATTTATAACAGTCACTTCTTACAATGCCACATCGCCACCAAGAGAACACTATATGAGATTCTCTCCTTCACGGTCTCATAGTCTTAAGATTACCGAATGGAGAAATGCCTTAGCAGCTGAGAGAGGAGCCGTCACAGCAGGCGCTTGGAAGAGAGGAAGGAACGTACTGTAGCTACTTGAAAAAAAGAGCGAACAAATGAAGCCTGCAGCCGTCCCAACTGCCATCCGTCTGCCTGTTGGGAGAATGTTTATGATCGAATGTGTCATGACCTTGGCCTTGCCTTGTTAGTTTGTCCTCATGTAAAATATTGTACTATAATAATAATATTGATGACAATAATTAAAATAAAGTAGTAACAAGGAAAAAGGACTTTTAGAAATGTGTGGTGCCTCTTTTTTTTGTCTGTTTCTTCCTGAACAAGGTTCCTTGAGCTTACAAATGAAAAAAAAGAAAACTGAAAGACTGGTCCACTGTGAAAAGGCAATGACGTATTCCAGTGGTTTTCAACCCGCTGTTGAAAACCCAGTATATATCTATTCAAAGGCAATGGGGTCTTCAAATAGCACTTGATTTTGACACGCTGAAATGTGTGCAGAAGACTGACAACTGGATCTCTGAGCTTCTTGGCAATATAGATGAAGGGGAAAACCTTACAATTCCACTTTTCAAATGCATATCCAGTGTAATGTAATTTAAATTTCTCCATCAGTGAATTATTATGAATGATGTCATTTTACAAAAAAAAAACTTTCTCTTTGGCAACTCATAGATGACACACCATGCAGGCCCATCAATGTATGTCAGCCAGCATTTAATCTGTACTTCCTATGGTAATAATCTACCATAGGAACCTGGTGAGTGTAATGGACTTCTAACTGACATCAAATACTGCAGAAACCAGCTTTAAGTTAGGTGCTCGTAACTAAAGCCTACGTACTAGTCAACCTATAAATTCATCGTAATTTAGACCCCTATAATCAGGCTTTCACACATTTTCAAAAAAGGGTAAAAATGGAAAGTTGTGTCTTGCTCTTGACTCATTTTCCTCTTGAAATCTATGGAAAAATAAGTCAGGAGGAGAAACCCTTAAAGTGCATATCAGGCAGCAGAATGATGGTTTGAGGCTCGTTTGATACCTGAGACCCTTGATGACGTACAGCCATTTAGCCAACCGTGTGTTCCATACTGTTCCAGCGCAATTTAAGCTTAATCTAGTCCCCCCCCACCACCAGTTCCCATAGTGATCCATGCAAATGCAGAGAGGTTATAGTATCGCTTGTAAGAATACCCGAAAATAATATTTCAAGAGTATTTTTATGTTGTTGGGTCACAGACATCAGGAAGTATGGAATGCAAATGATATGCAACCAAATATAAAATATATGACTTCATTTAAGTTTATGCTAATTTATCCAATTACTTTTGGTCCCCTAAAGGGGGGGCTATGTATAAAAAGGGCTACAATTGTTACACGGTCCAATGTGCTGGAGTACAGAGTCAAAACAACAAAAATGTGTACTACCGATACTTTTGGATTGCACTGTATATCATCCAGGGATATTAAGTACACTACATTTAGAGAACATTTTGCCTATTTAACAACTTTCTCATCTAGTGTATTCGATGTGGGTGTGCTCAATAATATGGAAGGGCGTTGATTCTTACACAGCCATTGTCTTAAGATAATAAGGGGCAGTGACACTGATCTAGGCAGTGTTGGGTTGTATGATGCATCTATCAATTTCTTAATGATTGACTAGCGCTTCTATAACTTTACCCCGTGTTCATCTGAAACCTCCTTGGTCTTCATTCTTGGAATCTGCTTAAAATTTAGCACTACTAAGGGATCTCACAGAGACAAGTTTTTTCTTTTTATCTTGTGAACTACTATTACACACAGAGATCATTCAACTAATTGTGCATCTTAGATCACCTGTTTCAACTAATTTATATGTGCAGTAGAGGTGGTCTACTTAGCCAATTAATTTATTTTTGTTTTTATTTATTTATTATTTTTACTTTATGAGTTTTCCTGTGACATTCTAAAGTAGGTTGTGCATTGATTCTAAATATTAATTATTCTTTAAAACTGTCATGACAAAATGTAAAAGAAAATGTCAAATAGGGTGAAGACTTTTCCCTCCCACTGTAGAATCGTAAAATAAGCATGAGTTCATTCATCCATTACTGTACTGCATGGCTATGCTAAAACCTTGCACATTTCAACATAAAATACTTAACAAAGTGGGGGAATCACAAAATGCTTCGTGAATGCATTTCAAGAAGGCATCATATTATTGACATAAACGCATAACGTTAGAGTAAATACCGTAAAACCGAAACTGTAGATTTCTAATTTTGTTAAGCGCCAACATTAGCTGGCGCAAGATGAGAAGCCCTGTTTTTCGATTGATAGCAATTCTCGCGAGCACGAAGAAGAGCGAAGAAGCGCAAGCCATGGAAGGCTCGCGATATCTTGATAGCAATGGCACCGCTTACGTTTCAGTGACGGAAATCTCGCGATTCTTCGCAGTCTTCATCGGTGTGGCCTTGTGCGCGAGACGGTGTGCTTCATGGCGGTGGCAGTGACTGCGGTAAATAAAATGTTTTTATAGCCTTGTTTTACTGTTTTGTTTCATACTCGTCGTCTATTTATGTTTGTAAAATGCAAAGAAACGACATCAGGCCAAAGGTTGGCGTGTTCCGTAGTTAGAAGCGCTGTACTTTCCATCTCTGCGTTACGCTAACCCGGTTAGATGGCTAACGTTAGCTTCGATGGCTAGCTGATGTTAAGCAGAGAGATAATGTGAAAACTTAAGTGTTACATCGGATAAAGCGATTTCTCGTTAAATACCAGAATGGGCAAATGTATAGCTGTATTATTAGCCAGCAGACTATCAGAACGCTTGTAATGTAGTGATACAGAATGTGTAACGTTATATTGAAACAAAAAAACTCCCCATGTTAACGTAGCTAGCTCATTTTTGACTACTTTGTTCTGGAGAACAAGCTGCTTCCCCGCGCGTAACATTAGTCACCGCAGCTGAAACTAGTTTAATAAAGTTAACTAGCTAAGCAATTGTGTTGTATTTTTATAAGAACTTTCTTTCAAATGTCCAGTAATACTAGCAGCCAGGTATCGATGGTTCCACTACTAGGCCACTAATGTTTTTGGGTAACGTTAACGTTACCTTCCCAATTAGATTGCATGATATGCATCTTGAATGACGAGCAGATGTGAAGTTTTAGTTTTCATACATTTCGACAAACGTAAAAAAATTGCTGATTAACTTTACGTTAGCTGCATTTGTGCTGACCACGTTAATGGCAGGGAGATTTTCTTATAATTGGTTAATTGCATATAACATTAAGTTACCCATAAAATGTATGGGTAGTTATCATACAAAAGTAAAAAATCACCATTATTTCTGTAAACTAACATTGGCAGATTAAGTTACTTGGCTAGCGGTTTCCTGTAGAAAACCATCCTTGCGTTAACGTTAACTTGAATGGGCCAAATTGCGTTATACACAACGATTTAAGGCTATACAGGTCTCTGGAGGAGGATTAGGGACCTATTTTTCGAAAGTGATGCAGTTCAAAACAATAGTCTCACGTTTATCAACGAAATCCGGACCTTAAAGTTTTGGTTCTACTTTTGCTGTTCATATTTATTCATCTTTCATTTCTGTGTTAAGAATTGCCTACAAACAATGTTTTGATTAAGTAAGCTGCGTATGGAAATTTGAGGAAAACGGCCATCGGTGGATTGTTTTTCTTGAACTCATCTGAAGGATTTCTCTTTTCCTGTAGACTCTGTTTTGAACTGTAAAAGCTCTCCCAATTTATTATCTCCCCACGGGTAACGCACTTCAGGAGACCGCAGCGAAGAGCAGGTGCTAGGTAAGGGGCTTATCTTCCCAGCATGCAATTGTGCCGCCTGGTTGTGGGTGAAGGCTTTGCATCAGCTAAATGGTTTGAGCCTCTCCTTGAATATGTCCTGGACAAAATACTACTTTTTTTGATCTAGTGAGTTGGCCTGCCAGAACACAGATCTTGCTTTCAACCCGACCAGATCTCTTACCACTACTAATACCGCAGTATGTTGTGTGGTGGTGCCAAGCTTTGTGTTCCGTAACTGGGCCGCACGCTGACAGGTACTATAACATTGGCCAAATGAATATAGGTGCTAAACGCTCCCCTCTCTCCATATTTTCCTATTTTATCTTAATTATTTAAGCTGTTCTGCCCCATGGTCTGGTGAGCACACCTGCTTTTAAAGACCACTGTTTTTGTTGTACTGGATATATTTCGAGACCATTATAGCGTTATAACCTGTATGAACTTAAAACTTGTGTAAACGTTTGAAAACACCTTCCCGTGTGATTCAAGTGTTTTTTTGCAGTGCCTAAGCTCTCGTGCATTGTTATGGTTCCTTTTTGTTTTTTGACGGCACCAAAATCTGCCGTTGCGTAAATGTAGCCTTGAAAAAGGCACCTGGCGATCATAGCCTTTGCTAAATCATGGGACAGGATGGTGGTCTTCTGGGTGTAGATGTGAATGACGATATTTTAATTGAGCAGTCAGGACATGCAATGGGGTACAGTTAGGATTTCTATGCCTTTTTTTTCCTCTGCAGTCATAACACGTTTCTCTTTCAAGGCATGTCACCTAAAACTGTCTTTGCTCTTCGACCTGACTGAAAAGAACAAGTTTGACCCTTTATTAACTTTGGATGTACAAGTGTTCACAGTGTGTGTTGCCTCTCCAATAACTTGATCTAAGTAGGTTTGTGTTTTTTCTTTTCTTTTTTTCTTTTTTTGTTGTTTCTCTCTGTGTGTCGTTTGTGCTGTAGAGCGTATCTCTTGACTGTACTATATTTCCAAAGCCAATGGCAGAACTAATTGGGTTCAAACCTCCTTAAGGGGGCTGTGCACCACTCTGGAGTTCATAAGAGCAAAGGTACTAATGTTTTCTTCTGTGTCATAGTCAATAAGGTGGCTTCACCACATGGTACATAGTAGTCCAGTCTGAGGGTAAACTGTAAGCTCCCCATAATTATGAAAAATGGCAGTTTGTTTTTGTAAATTAATATGAGCCAGGCCATGAATTAACTGCATGGATTATTACAGTAAATGTTGCACTGCAGTGATGTCAATCACATTCAAATCCTCTTTTCCCAAGGCCATAGCATACAATTTGCATTACAATTGGCAACATCATTTTTTATTTAAAAAAAAAAAGAGAATTGCATAGCTTCTGAAAATTTCTAGATGCCAAATTTGCATTGTAATCATTTTATGTCTCATTCCCCAAATGACAACATTTCAGTATTGACCTGTACAGGGCATTTGAAAAGTGTTCAATGCTGAGGCGTTATTTCAGAGCAAGCTCAAAATGGAAACCGCTGCCTTTGGCTTCAAACTCATTTTTTTGACTACATATCATTGTGAACTATTGCAATATTTCAGAAATTCCTGAAATTAGGCTATTCTAAGACATCCCCCATGTTTACACCTTTCAAGCAAGGGATCCTGTATTAGAATTCCACACACAGTAGCACAATACAGTAGCTCTGTTACCTCTTCAGAGGAAAAAGGGATAACTGACCCTTTTTCGGTGAACTAAATGCTTATTCTGGAGCATGAAAAGCTAATTGCTCCTTTTTGGAGAACATTTTACAGGAGGTTTAAAGTAGGGTGGTTGTTCTTTCTGTTGCTAAGTCGACAATGGTACCCAAGCACTCGACCGCCCCATTCCAAACCCTCGCACTACAGCCAATGAGAACACGGCTTTGAGTTTGCTCTGAAACCAGGAGAGGTGGGGGAATAAGTGGACTGAGCCAAATATTGATTTGGCGGGTGTGTTAATGTGAGGGGAGCCGGGACATTTTGTTCCCGCTTGTCCCTCCAGTGCGTGTGTGTGGGGGGTTGGGGGGGCTCTGGTGTAGAGAAGAGGGGGAGACCTGACCGCCACATCTGTGTCCACAGGGAGGCGAGGCTCTGATGATGGAGAATGGACAGAGCACGGCCTCGAAGCTCGGCCTGCCGCCTCTCACCCCCGAACAGCAGGAGGCGCTGCAGAAGGTAAGGACTCTGCGGATATCAATGGAGCTAAAAGGTGCTACGAACCGAATGTGACCGATCTGTGCATCAGACATGGCAAATCACAGACATGCTAAAACCATGGACATGGGCAGTCATAGGCAAACTAAATAAGATGCAGGCAATCCTGGTCCTGGCGTGCTGGTACGTTTCTGGTTTTTGTTCCATCTGAGCTTCATCACGAGTTTGAAGGATGATTAAAAGTCTGAGCCTGAATATTCTGAATGGTGAAACGCGGAGTGCCTCCAGCACACGGTCACCTGCATCCATTAATCCTTATTAATTAAAATGAATCCAGCTATGTAGTTATAGGGTTTGGATGGAGCAAACACCGGGACCGTCTCTGGCACTCCGCGACCTGGGTTGCCTACCCCCTGACCTCCTAAACTGTAGATGTGCCACTTATGACTGAATTTGTGCACAAGCACTGCCCTTCTCAAGTAATATAGAAAGATTTTGAGGTGGTTTTCAAGCAACTTTTCCATTGCACAAAATTGATGAATGCAGAAATTCGTCTCTGGGTTTACGATTCTGTGACTGGGCGGGGGGGGTTATTTAAATTTGAAGTCCCCTCCTTTTCTTGGCATACGCGCTGTTGGTCAGTACACGTGTGTGTAATGTACGGAGGAACAGTAAAGGCCAGTGCTATGTCTTCGGTGCCAGCATGTGATCTGTCTGCTGGTTCTATCCTCATTCACCGGCACAGCTAAAACAACACTGTTCAAGGTGAGTTTTCCTTAACGAGTGTTCACCTTTCCTTAACTGGTATTCACCTGTCCTTAACTAGTTTGAGTGCGGAACACGGCATTCAGACGCGCCTGAAATTTAGATGCCAGGTGTATGAAGTAAATTGCGTATTATTGCATGTTATTTACCTGAACTGCGTTTGCTTTTAAATGAAGGTTCAGGGACTTTGTGTACAAGTTCTTTGGGCGTTAGTGTGATTGACGTGCAAAGCCAGTGCTTCCTGTCTGTGGGTTTTAACGACACGTCCCATGCAGGCGAAGAAATACGCCATGGAGCAGAGCATTAAGAGTGTGCTGGTGAAACAGACCATTGCCCACCAGCAGCAGCAGTTTACCAACCTTCAGGTGAGTCACGCACCGCATTCTTGCCAGCAGCAATTAAACGAGGTGCGATTTGCCTGGAAATCCACTTAATCCAAAACCTCTGTGACTTCAGTGCTTGTTATTTGCATGCTTGAGTTATTAAAGATAAAACTGCGAAATATGAAAGACTGATGTCAGCTTTCACCTTATGTATATGTTCTTATGTTCTTATTTGACATTAAATGTGGATTTTTCTGTTCTGATAATACCTGGGGGGGGGGTTATACTCCAAAGCTGAATTACTGAGCTGGATAATTGTACTGAGTAATACCCGGAACCCTCCAAAATCTTTAACATGGACTGAAGTAAAAAATTATGTTCTGGGTTTTACTCAGTACGGTTATCCAACTACCCCAGTAATCCTGCTTTGTAGTACACCCCCCCTGATCTTTAAGACTGCAGGCCTCTTCCGTGCCACACCAGAACTGTTCAAGGGAGCCATTTTTACTTCCCGTTCGTTCCATTTATGCCATGAATTTGAGATGGGGAACATCTGTTACTACAGCCCTTCAATACTTAATGAGCTTTATTCCCCGGAAAGCTAATATAGTGGTCTCAGCAATTGTTTAGAATGATTAGAAATGGACTTGTAAAACAAGAACTCTGCTCTTTCTTTGACTGTTAATAATTTATGACGCACCATATTACACGTGGTTCTACCTGGGGCAACCAATTTCCAGTAGCCTCAATTCTTCTTCCATTATTGCGTGTTTGACATCATTTTCAAATCCTGCGTTCCGTATTGCAGACCTTTCTGGTGTTTTAGTGATTACGTTAATGAGCTTTGCAAGAGTTGTCGAGGACCTCATAGATGAACCTGTCCATGTTTACATCTGCAGCAGGGGACCAATCCAGCGGCACGATTGTTTGACCTTTATTCCTCTTGTGTTACCGTAACTAAGGGGGGGGGGGGCGTGACTTTGCAATGACCTTGTAAAAGGCAACATTACAATAAAAGATGACCGTGTACATTTCAGTTCCTGCTCTTAATTTTGTCTGTCTTCCAGATGGCGTCCTTGACGATGGGCTTTGGAGATCCCCTTTCACCTTTACAGTCGGTTAGTACGGATATTTTGTTGCTCACGTGCTGTTCGGTCAACACTGCAGAATGTTTAGGAAGACTAAGTTCGTTTCTCAGCAGACAGGGAGAGGGCATGACAGACCAGTCGAGGTGTAGGCAACTGAGCTGGGAACTGCACATGTGAAACGAATGAGATCAGTCTACCAGTGCCTTAACTTAATCTTTTTTGGAGGGTCAGTTTGGATGGAGTTAAATAACTTAATTAAAATAAAAAAAAAACATATAATAATTATAATTATATCCAAGTATAAGCTGTCTCCAGGACTGAGATCTTTTTTATATACAGGTCTCTGCAGTACAGTGTCCTGTACAAAAAATAAAAGGTTTTCTGCAGCGTAATGACTGTGCTTTGTTCCTCAAAGCACTCTACCATAAATTAATTTGAAAATGAAATTAAAACCTAACTATTTTCAGTTCACATAGACACGGTCCTTGAAAACCGCCCTCAAATTTGCCAGTAGTGATTGTTACATCAGCATTAGAATGTTCAGTTGAGAGCATTCTAATCACATATTTGCTCTAAGGCATCGGCGTTGTTGCCCATTTGCAGGTGGCAGCGCAGAGGCAGCGCGCCCTGGCGATAATGTGCCGGGTGTACGTGGGCTCCATTTACTACGAGCTGGGCGAGGACACCATCCGACAAGCCTTCGCCCCGTTCGGCCCCATCAAGAGCATCGACATGTCCTGGGATTCTGTTACAATGAAGCACAAGGTTTGAAAGGGAGACTTCCGTTATTTTCCTTGCGTTTGTGTTTTTTTTGTTCCTGCCTATGTAACCAGCCCATTGGAACTGAGCAGACAAGAAATATTGCAAAGCAATAAGCGCCACTGGCTTTGTAAAAAATAAATTTAAAATCATTAGGGTACTTTACAGGTTTCACTCTGCGTGTCAACATTAATTTTACAGATATTCCTGAGATTTTCACCTGCAATTCGAGTCTAATTTAAATCAATTTTTTTTTCTCCTCAAAATTCTAAGTCTGTCTTCTGGAATTCCATTGCTTTCAATTACATCATTAGATTGTTACATCGGCATTGGAATGTTCAGTTATTCCTAGAGACGCGCTGTTTTAATGTTTATCTCCTGTTAACTGGGGAGGGTCTACCACCAGCTTTAGAAGTGACCTCTGCTTTAAAGGTCTCCCATGAAAAGCTTGTGACGGTTTGAAGTGACGGTTTGAAGTGGCCGGCCCTCTCTGTTCAGCGGCTCTTTGAAGGGCCGCCTCCTCCCTGCCCCCCCCCCCCCCCCGCCCCCCCTCGGGCGCGTGCCTAACGGGGGTGTCTCTCTCTCCGCCGTGCGCCTGCAGGGCTTCGCCTTTGTGGAATACGAGGTTCCGGAGGCTGCGCAGCTGGCCCTGGAGCAGATGAACTCCGTCATGTTGGGAGGGAGGAACATCAAGGTGAGGTGCTGACGCCCTGGATCACCAGGAGCCCCCTACATCGGTCTGGATTTGGGTGGGGGCACAGGCACCCGACTAGGCAGATTGCTTATTTAAGTTCTCACTGGCTCGTTATTGCACGTTATATTAGTCATTTAGCAGACGCTTTTACCCAAAGCGACATACAATAAGTGCATACAGAAAGGTCGTCGAAGCGACTACAGAACAGATGAGACAAAGCACATCCTTCCCATAACATAGCCGCTATCCCGAGTAATGAACATTGAATGTAGTTCACAGTAAGCTGTGGGTAAGTCAGCTATACTATAATTCTATTCTAAATACTATTCTAAACTATAACATCAGACCAAAAAAATAAATAATAACCCCATAGCCAGTGACAGGAGACGGGGCTGAATTAAGTACACAACTTCAATGCATGTTAGGATTCCTATAGGGTCACCGAAAACCATGAAAATGCATGATTGTTGCATGTGGGACAATCCAAGCTTGCGAGTGCCCAAAGGCTTTCATTTAGTTTTATGAACTTGCCGTCCAAGCTTTGGGTACATTGCTCTGTTTCCGGCGGTCGTCAGTCCTCCCTGCTTAACTGACTCGTTTTCCCATGCTCCCTTGCTTCAGGTGGGGCGGCCGAGCAACATCGGCCAGGCGCAGCCCATCATCGACCAGCTGGCGGAGGAGGCCCGCGCCTTCAACCGCATCTACGTGGCGTCCGTCCACCCCGACCTCTCGGACGAGGACATCAAGAGCGTCTTCGAGGCCTTCGGGCGGATCAAGTCCTGCACGCTAGCCCGCGACCCCACCACGGGAAAACACAAGAGCTTCGGCTTCATCGGTGAGAGCCGTCCTCTTCCCGCTCAATCTTTCCCCTCGACTCGCTGTCGAAACACAAAATGGCACCCAATATTTAGAGAGGTGCTGACTAAATGAGCATAAACAGCAAAGAAATCAGAGAGTTGCTCACTCACGTTTCTCCTTGCTGTGTTTTTAATGACCGACGTTTCGGGCAAAACATGCCTTTGTCAGGGGTGATTGCAAGTGAGCGAGCATAACCCTCTGATCTCGTCATACACAGTCGTGGTTTGAGCTTTTTCAAGCTTTTAAATTTAGCCCCTGGCTTCTCCCCCCCCCCCCCACCAGAGTACGACAAGGCCCAGTCGTCCCAAGACGCGGTCTCTTCCATGAACCTCTTCGACTTGGGCGGACAGTATCTGCGGGTGGGGAAGGCCGTGACCCCGCCCATGCCTCTGCTGACCCCGACCACGCCCGGCGGACTGCCCCCTGCCGCGGCCGTGGCGGCCGCCGCCGCCACTGCCAAAATCACTGCCCAGGTAAATATATTCAGACCACCACAGCTCTACCACGACACAGGGTGGGATCCAGCAGGCTAGTTGGAACAGCGTAGAACAGCTATCGCTCGGCAATAGAAATCCAAAGGGTTCCCACCTCGTAGAGATGCAGAACTACAGTGCCTTGCGAAAGTATTCACCCCCCTTGGCATTTTTCCTATTTTGTTGCATTACAAACCTGTAATTTAAATTGATTTTTATTTGGATTTTATGTAATGGACCAACACAAAATAGTCCAAATAGGTGAAGTGAAATGAAAAAAAAAAACTTGCTTTAAAAAATAAAAAATAAATAAAAAACTGAAAAGTGGTACGTGCATATGTATTCACCCCCTTTGCTTTAATGTATTTTTAAAGTATCATATTTAATATTTGGTCGCATATCCTTTGCATGCTGTTACTTCCTGAAGTCTGTGACCCATCAACATCAAAAAGACTCTCGATATCTTATTTTCAGGTACTGTTACAAGCGATACTATAACCTCTCTGCATTTGAATGGATCTCTATGGGAATTGGGGGGTGAGACTAGATTCAGATGTAAATTACGCTGGTACAGTATGGAACACATGACTGGCTAAATGGCAGTAAGTCATCAAGGGTCTAAGGTATCAAACGAGCCCCAAACCATCACTCTGTGGCCACATATGGAGTAGATGTGGATGGATCACTTTAAGGGTTTCTTCTGACTTTTTTCCCCATAGAGTTTTATAGGAAAATGAGTCAGGAGAAATAACCCTTGCAGTGAGCCATCCACATCTACTCCATATGTGGCCGCAGAGTGATGGTTTGAGGCTCGTTTGATACCTTAGACCCTTGATGACTTACTGCCATTTAGCCAGTCGTGTTCCATACTGTACCAGCGTAATTTACATCTGAATCTAGTCTCACCCCCCAATTCCCATAGAGATCCATTCAAATGCAGAGAGGTTATAGTATCGCTTGTAACAGTACCTGGAAATAAGATATCGAGAGTCTTTTGATGTTGATGGGTCACAGACTTCAGGAAGTAACAGCATGCAAAGGATATGCGACCAAATATTAAATATGATACTTTAAAAATACATTAAAGCAAAGGGGGTGAATACATATGCACGTACCACTTTTCAGTTTTTTTATTAGCAAGTTTTTTTTTTCATTTCACTTCACCTATTTGGACTATTTTGTGTTGGTCCATTACATAAAATCCAAATAAAAATCTATTTAAATTACAGGTTGTACTGCAACAAAATAGGAAAAATGCCTAGGGGGGTGAATACTTTCTCAAGGCACTGTATGTGATGTAGTGTAGGCAACTTTTTGCTCTCATTGTAATGGTAGTCAAAGTATCCTGCTGCAGTATGAAGTTATTTTGCCTAGTTGCTGCAACTGGTTGACCCACAGCTTGGACGTTTTGATCAGGGTTTATTTTTGTAAAAGGTTAGGGCTTGACCTTCACTGTAACCACAACATTTTGACTCGATACCAGCTAAGGCCTTACGAACTTCAGTTTCATAGTATTAATATTGTTCCATTGTATTTAAAATTGTGAAAGTGTTAAAACGTTCACATTTAAAATGTTTTTTTGTGATGGGAAAATGAGACTAAAAAGCATTTGACTAGTTCAAGACCTGTTTTAAACGTTATCAGAGCACTGATCTCTAAATATACTGCTTTTCAAATCCCGTTTTTTAATGGTTTCTCTCGCCCTTGAGTCTTGCAGCCAGAGCACTCTGCCCTTTCTTTGAGCTTTGTGGCTTTGAGGCTGTTCTGGAATATTCCTTTAACACAGCTTTGTTTTTGAGAGCAGTACATTTTAAAAAACGGAAATATAGCTGGAAATTCGGTGCAGCCATAAAAGCAGCATTCGTTGTTGGATTCATTTTTATTTATTTGAATTTTTTTACATGTTATTTCAAAAAGGAAAAACGTACCTTTAAACAGTGTAAAGTCAAAGCAGTCCAGAATCCTCTCAGGCAGAGTCCCTGTGTTCTGGAAAGAAACTGTTTATGCACTTCCCTTAAAAAAAAAAAAAAAAAAAAAAAAAAAAAAAGCCAAAATGGTGGACTGGTTTTCAGCTTCACCTTTATGGCCATGGCAGTTTACACAGGATAAATGATCCTGCTCCTGTTCTAGATACCTGGTCTCTGTGTACTGCTTTGTCAGTGGTTGGCCAGTATGTGGACCTGTGTTCTCAGGTGTCGCTGCACAGGGGCATTAGCACTGTGCTCTTTATCACAAATGCAGCCTTATCAATGCTCTCAATGCCGTTTAGCGCATGTACTTAATGCAGAGAATAATGACTCTCGGGAGGATCCTAGCAGGAAGCTGGATACCACTTTGTTACTGCAAACGGGAGCGCTGCAGGCCCTGCTAATTGGGCTCATAGAGTCTTGGGAAGGTCACTTGGCAAACAGAGAGACCTAGGGGGAGAGTCGGGTAACTGTTAGAACTCGCCCTCGGTGAGCGATGAACGCCTCATTAAGGCGAGAGGGAGAAACTTTAAAGACTCGCACGGAAACAGTGTGTGGCTCGACCTAAAGCATAGGCTTAAGCATCGTGACACGCTGGTTTGGGTGTCGAATCCTGGGTGTTTTTGTGCCAACGGGTGCTGGTAGTCCAGCAGAACAGTGGTAAATTGCCATGGAGTTGTCCAGGAAGGGAGGATGTTAGTGTTCGGCGTTTGTGTGCCTGCCTTATGGTGCGAGGAACTCGGACACCTGTAGCCCTCGCTGTGCGATGTGCACACCTTTTAACTCGACGCACTGCACAGCTACGCTGATAAACTGCAGCGTGAAAATAACTGGCGACTGGTGGAAGACATTTAAGTGATGAGGCAGGCGTTCAAGTGTGTGAGCACTCTAAACTAGCCAGAAAGATACTGGCGAATAAAATAATTTAAAAAAAGGTTAAATAAAGTCTAAAAGAAAGCAAATAAAAAACGGTTGAGTTTACTTTTTGTAGTTTAATTTCTCCCTGCAAGTGCAAGACATAGTAATAGTCGTTATAACTGAATAATGTAGTGTCAGTTTTTTGTCAGCTCAGGTTAAACTGAAGTGTTGTTTTTAATGCGCTGTTACTTATTGTCGTTTTCCCATCTCATCATCCAAAATCATTTGTCTTGATGTTTTGGTCTCATTTGGTGGTATTTACATTTGAGTTGTAGTCCCATGGTACAATGTTGAATCGTACTGTAGCGATTAGATTTATGTTCAGCTTGATGGTCGTGCTGAGCGCACACATCAGCGGAGCCCTATGTAGTGCGTAGCGCAATCATTAGATCAGCCATTTTAGACTGCGGCTGCGTTCGGAACGTCTCTATATGCGCTTTGTGGTGCCCTAATTAGGGAATCGGCCATTTTGTAGGATGTCCTCCCAAAATCTGTGTTCTCAATTGAGGATTCGGGGGAAACCCATCAAAATGGCCGATGCGCTATAAAGGAGTGTAGGGAGCCATTCCGAACGCAGCCCTGCGTTGTGCGTCTGTCTCGTCTTTGTCCTCGTCCCCGTGTTTTGTGTTTCTATGTTCCATGTCCTGGTTCACCGGCACTGTCCAGGCGGTGTTTCCCTTATCTCCCGCTTTGTTCTTCCAGGATGCAGTAGCAGGAGCGTCCGTACTGGGGGCTCTGGCCTCGCCCTCCGCCCTGTCCCTAAGCCAGCAGCTGGGGGGGCTCCCGCAGGCCGTCATGGCAGCCCAGGCGCCAGGGGTCATCACAGGTACGCAGGCGGACAGAGAGGGCAGGACAGAGAGAGAGAAAGAGAGGGAGAGGGAGAGAGTGGAGGAAAGGGGAGGGGTGGGCAGGGGAGGCGAGGAAGAGGAGCAGAGATCGTGCTACCGCGACCCCGCCACCAGACGCCGGCCGAGAAGAGGCCGTCCCCCTGACGCAGACCGGCGCGCAGAGAACAGGCTCTCTCTCGGGGCGTACCGAATGACACCACAGCGGGGAACCCCTCCAAGCCCCTCCCGCCCCGTCAGGGATGATCTCTGGACAGAAGTTGGGGTGGTTATGGGTTTATCATGGGTCAAAGGGTAGAAAATGCGCCCCCCAACCTCTTCCAGCCCCACCACTTCCCTGCCCCGTCCAGGTCTGTACTTGCTATATATTGATGGGTGCTGGGGGAGTGTTTCCGGGGTGGTTCGAGGCAGTGAAAATGCTGAGCCGTGTGACGTTCATCATTAATTTTTTCCTGATTGAGGCAACTTGATGTCTGCCTCTGAAGCCGGCTTCTCAAAAAACGGCATTGACCACTGGGAGCCATCTCTCCACCTCATACTTAACTACGCAATGAGCTGGAGTATTTGGCCACACCAGTCATAGACACCTGAAGTTGAGCTCCCCCAAGAACCCCCCCCCCCCCCCCCCACTACTCTCCAGGTACAGCAACCACCCCCCCCCCCCCCTTTCCCCGAAAAGATCTTATTTTAGGTGGTGACAACAAATCCCCCTCGAGTAGTCGTGGCCAGTGCCCGGACATCATTGGTCCTCCTGAGATAACCTCGCCTCCACGCCGTGGTTGTGAGCGTGCTCTGTGCATCTTGAGTGGCATGTGTTCGCTGCATGTGGTACCTAAAATGTGCTTGTGAGAACAAGACATAACCCCTCAAGGTAAGTACTAGGTTTCTACCATGTTTTGTCACCTATGGGTCCTTTGACCTGTGCAGTTTGAAGGCCTATGATCGGACACGCCCTTTGGAAGCACACAGTAGACTTTATGCTGCCAAGTTGGTTCTAATGAAATGCACTCTTAAGCTTTTCTGATCGACAAATTCCACTTTCCCCAGTGTTGTATTCTGACGAGACACTTTATGGACTCCAGTTTGAAAGCAAACCAGAATTTTAGTGTAGTTCTGTGGGCAGTGGTGGCATTGAGTATGGCTTTCTTAATACTGTTTACTTTAACCAAAATAGAGGGAAGAAGGACATCCCCCATAGCCCCACACTGCATTTTGAGATTGAAATCGGTGCAAATGGGAACCGAGTTTGTTTCCCGAAGTTTGCAGTCGAACACCTGGTACAGCCTGAATCCCAGGACACTGGTTCATTTTGGCTCTGATAAAGTGCGGTGAAAATCGTTAAAGTGCAGAGTCATGGTTGCGTGCCTCTGAGTCCCATTAAAAGCCCATTAGTGTAATGTCTGCCTTTGAGCTTAACCCCAGTGGAGACGAGCCGCATTGGTGAGAAGGGTGCTCATTGCTTAACCAACCCTGGTAGGGAAATCCAAGGACCATCTCCCGTAAAGCTGTGTTTTGAGAGTTTAAAGTAGTTCTGTAGCGGGCCATGGCTACACCATAATTGGGTAGCTATTCCTTTGGCTCGCTTCTTTGACCAGGTTGACTTTCATACGGTTGACCTTGCCACCACTCAAAGGTCGAACCACAGGTTCTCGTCTGACGCACTATGCCAAGGCTTGCGAGATCATTCGGGAAGACTTGAGGACATTCCTGTGGGACCTCAGTATCTTGGGTTGGGACCTCAATACCTTGTGGGTTTGTCAACTCTTAGCGCGCAACAGAGGCGGGAGTGAAGAACTGCACACGGTCATCCCAATCCGAACAGATTGTATGCGTTGACTTTTTTTGAAATTTGTAAATGTGTTTTTTTCATTCATCCACCAGCACAGCCGACGTGGAAACATCAACGCTTCCATCTCTCTCCACTCGCATAATGTCTCATCCTTGGGTCTCATGTGTCTCTTTCTCCCCCAGGTTGCCGTTAAACTCCTACACAGTACAAAAAAAAGATGGTTCACCTGTAACGGGACATCTCAACTAATAGATTCTCTTCTATTTTCTCTTTTCTCCTTGTCTCTATCTCTCTTTTTTCCTCTCTCTCTCTCTCTCTCTCTCTCTCCCCCCCCTCCCTTTCTTGACCGTCCACAATTGCACCAACCGTGGCCACTAAATACCTCCCCCTTGCTGCACATTGACCATCAAGTGTGAAGAGGACTGTCTCTCTCTCCAACTGCTAGTACCCCCCATAAACAAATCTCACATTCCCATTGGCCAGTGAGTTACAGATTCCCGTGTGTTTGTGGATTTCACTTTGATGTGCATCAACACTACATGACAGGGCCTTTCAAGGCAGACTCAAAGCATCTTTGGTGAAAGGTGTGGCTGTTAAGATGTCGGTGGGCATTATGCACCACTTGGTCACCCTCACATTAAAGATACAGCAATGGGTTTAAAAAAAAACTTTTTTCTTTTTTTTTTTATGTGGAAAAAGGAGTGTTGTAATCATTAGTTTTTCCACTGTTTGGTAATCCAGGCATTTCCATTTGCTGTCTTCAGTAGATTAAGAACCATCACAGGTAGCCCTTGAGAAAGGGACGCACATCAATGTAAACAGCCTTATTTGGAAGTCTGTTTTTTCTTTTTTTATATATATATTTGCTCACAAAATTCGGGGGCTTTCTGAAACATGGGCAGATTGTTTTCTGTCAGCTCACAGGATCTTTTCTCCGGGTGCTTCTGGGAATTATGTCTCTGTAACAGTTTGGGGGCTATCGTATCGAGGTCATGTGATCCCTGTGGGCTATGGTCATTAAGAGGTGCATGAGAACTGTGAAGGAGCCAGTAGTTATGACACCAGATTCATCTCACAAATTTTTATTTTTTTGGCATCTTCCTCTAAAGGCAGCTAGTAGTGAACTTAAAACCCAGACCAAATGAGAACTGCCTCTTGTGCAGCAGTTGCCAGTTTTAACCCAAAAAAAAAAAATGTAAACATGCATGGCCACTCTTGCCTCTTTGCTATGTTTTGGAAGGGTGGGGCGGGGGTATTGCATTCTCATGTGACTTCAAGCAAAGAGCCCACAGTTCAGCCTTTGGTTGGTTAAAAAAACCCCCACCTTGACCAGATGGATGGGGCAGGTTCATTCGGTCTGGGGCACTGAAGTCGACACCAAGCCGGTTTAACCTTTTGCCTCTGCAATTTCTCTGCTCCCTCTTCCCCCCTCCCCTCCTTCCCCCCCTACTCCCGCGCTGCTCCATCCAGGGGTGACCCCGGCACGGCCGACCCTGCCCGTGCTGCCCCAGGTGGGGCTGGTGAACCCGGTGTTGGCCTCCCCGCCGGTGCTCTCTGCCGCCGTGGCGGCGGCGGCGGCGGCGGCGGCGGCGCAGGAGGCTAAGAAGGAGGAGGAGGAGGCGCTGCAGGACGGGACGGGGCAGGAGATGCTGAGCGAGCAGGAGCACATGAGCATCTCCGGCAGCAGCGCCAGGCACATGGTCATGCAGAAACTGCTGCGCAAACAGGAGGTGGGAGGAGCTAGACGCTCACGACTGCCCTTATATGGGCTTCTTGGGCGGCAACGTCTGGCTAAGGGGCTAGGCCTCGTTGCAGTCTGTTGGGTTGACTAAGTAACACTGCAAAAATGCAATGTCAAGGCATAACAAAAGCGTCTGCAATATAATGCAAGTAATGGTTACAACGGTAGTAAGCAACCCTGGTCCAGGAGGGCCAGAGACGGGATGGTTTTTGCTCCGTCCTAACCTAGAACTACAAACCCCAATTCCAAACGAGCCTCAAACCATCACTGCTGCCGGATATGAAGTAGATATGGATGTATCACTTGAAGGGTTGTTCCTACTTATTTTTATTCAAGAGTTCAATCGGAAAATGAGTCGGGAGAAACAACCCGTCAAGTGATCCATCCATATCTACTGAATATCTGGCAGCAGAGTGATGGTTTGAGGCTCGTTGTCTACCCCTGGGGTTACAATGTTTGCACAATGGTTGACCGTGTGTGATGCGAGTCATCCCTGTGCTGAACGAGTCTTTAATGGTCTCTCCCTCTGTTCTGCAGTCCACGGTCATGGTGCTCCGGAACATGGTGGGTCCGGAGGACATCGACGACGACCTGGAAGGCGAGGTGACGGAGGAGTGCGGCAAGTTCGGCGCCGTCAACCGCGTCATCATCTACCAGGAGAAGCAGGGCGAGGAGGAGGACGCCGAGGTCATAGTCAAGATCTTTGTGGAGTTCTCCATGGCCTCGGAGATGAACAAGGCCATCCAGGCGCTCAACAACCGCTGGTTCGGCGGCCGAAAGGTCATCGCGGAGGTGTACGACCAGGAGCGCTTCGACAACAGTGACCTCTCTGCATAGACTGTCCCACAAGCCCCTGTCCAAAAAAACAAACAAACCCACCGCTCACAAAACACCTGCCACCACTGCTACTAGTGATGTTGGCATCTCTTTTTAACTTGTAATTATTTTTTTATTGATGTTGATATTAATATTATTAATGATCCCATTGGGGGATGTAAGGAAAAAAAAACAAAAAAGTAGCCTCATGGACTTTTTTATTTTTATTTTTTATTCTGTCGCCTACTGTGAAGGACTGGATATGCGTTTTTGTATTTTTGTTTTTTGTTTTTCTTCATTTGAAATTTGGTAACCCCCTCAATTTTTTTCCTCCTTGACTACCAAGGTCAGCTCTTTACGGACTCTTGCTTCTTGTGATAGAGCTATTGGTTTAAGTTGCCCAGAACAATAAATTCTTCAAATAATTAAACTTTAGTTTGTTTGAACTGTTTAATTTTTTTTATTTTAAGTAATTGAAAATAAAATTTCCTACATATTGGAGATGTTATGTCTTCTACTTGTGTTCCATAATTTGCCGTAATTTGATACCTCCACACAATTCATATTTTCAAGGGCTGTTTTACGACCAAATAGTCTTATGTTTTAGATACTTAAAGTTGAAGAATAATTGGGTAATGTACAATGTGTACAGCCTCTGCTGGCATACTCTACAAGCTGCTTAGATGTTATTTCAACTATTTTCTAGCATTAGACCAGAAACCCTAGAATGGTTTCTATACCAGCAGTTGTAATGCTGGCAGGTCATCAGGTTCTTTGTAAATATCTCAAATATCCTTAATCACAAACACAAACTCTGGGCCAATTGAACATATACACAATAACTATCCCTTGAAGTCTGACCTGCAATTACCAGACCTGCAGTGTTCTGCAACAGGACGTTCACTTCGGTTTCTGTTTTAAAACGCGTAACGTTTTGATGCACTTGAATACACAAGGAAAAGCCCTGTGCTGCTGTCTGGAGCCTTCCATTCATAGGTAATACTTTGGCTGCTGACTGTCCAGCAGCGTGACACATAATTGGCCAATCAGCTTTGCTGGTTAGGAGAGCCTAAATTTTGTCTACAGCCAGCAATGGTATCTTTGAACAGGTGGAACTAGATTTCCAGCCAATAAGTATGTTCTCGTGTTATTTATGTGTCTCCAAATTATTTTGTTTTACCCTTAAGTTTTTTTTTTTTTTTTTTCTTTCTGCATGAATGAAAATGGTATCTAGCTAGCAAGTGGCATAAGCCTTTATTTCATAGCTGTGTTTCATTATTAGGGCTAGCTACTCTGTAGATGGCATCATCTAAGAATGTAATGAGGTAACGTTGCTTTGGAATTTGTATTTGCAGATGCTTTGATATTATATACAGTATATATATTTTTTAACTTGTAACTTGGTTTTTCCCCATTGAGCGCGTTCATTTTTGCTGAGATATAAAAATCTTCTGTCGGGCACACCTCACGCGAGCCGATAGATGGCGCTATATCATGCGCTTCCATTTGCGTGTAGACCTCCAGACCCTTTGTCGTCGCTGTGCTGTGGATTCCTCGTTGACCAGAAGGAAAGGGGAGGGGGAAGGAGGCGGAGCTGAGAGATAGCGCTCAGGATGAGTGCCTTCAATGCAATGAACCACTCACTCACGCCCGGGTGCTTAACGAGGGAAGCTTAGCGAGGGGGAACTCCCCGGCGGACCAGCTGTGGAGCGCATCATTCTAATTTAGCAGAGCCGCGATATCAGCTGGCGACTTGTGTATTTGAGAACTGGGCCACCACCACAGATTGTCACGTCGAATTGTTGGCCCGGACTTTCTCTTGAATGAATCGGCACCGAGATCCACAAAGCCGGCTATACGTTTGTGCTTGCCCCCCCCTCCCCGGCCTGGCGCAAGCAAGTGGAGAAGAATCCAACCCTGTTGCTGTTTTCTTCCTAGGTTGTTAGGAAGCATATCATTCGCGTTGCTTTCTTTGACGAGAAATTTGGGTTTCCGCAACGTTTTTGTTTAAATCCACAGACAATGTAACCTCAATGAAGACTGAAGACTAGCTCACGTTATCTGTCTGAAAAACGCTTTGAGTCCGATCCCTCCAGTAACAATTGGTGGGAGGCATTGCATTCGGTTACTGATGCGATGGGACGCGGTAGCTAGCCTGTCTGCTAAAGAGCAGCGCCTGGGATCTAACGTTATCATGAATGCGACATTGTCTTCCGTCTCCTTGTAAGAAGAGCTAGCCTAGCCGGCTAGTGAACTGAAACTAACGTTACCTGCACGGAAGGGGCTTTCTGGATAACGCGTCATTGGCTCGTTAATAAGCTAATTATGTGGACGTTGAAAACAAGAAAAGGCTAACTTAGCTATCGCAGGCTAAACACTAGATGGTTTTATGATGTAACGGCGTTAGAATGAATTGTCGCTAGCTAGCTAAGTTGTCTAGCAAAATTAATTTTTTAATCAGTATTTTTACAGGTCTAGCATTCGAATGTGCATTTTAGCTAAGATCAGAAATATCTCGTTACTTTTGTTCACCTAAACACGCGCCTTTTGGGTTGATGGATTAATCCCGCTTCTGGATATATTAAATAAAATATTGAAACCGGAATCTGATTCTACAATGCCAAATGAATGAATACCCGGTGTTTTTAATTTAATCGCACTTTCGTGTGGATTTGGGATTTTCTATTATCTGCAATCGTTTGGATCTTCCTGGATTTCCCCGCTTTTATCGGCTCTGTTGGCTCTTCACCCCCCCCCCCCCCCCCCCCCCCAGCCCCTTCCACCGTCCGATGCCGAAGATCTGAGAAACTGGTGTATCTTTTCTCCGGAGATGCTGAAGTGTATCCCGCTGTGGCGTTGTAACCGCCACGTTGAGTCGGTGGACAAGCGCCACTGCTCTCTCCAAGCAGTCCCCAATGAGATATACCGCTATAGTCGGAGCCTGGAGGAATTGCTCCTTGATGCCAACCAACTTCGTGACCTGCCCAAGGTGAGCAGTGACTTCTCTTCTGTTGCTTGTCTCATGATTGGAAACGCAGCTTACTTTTGATCTGGTGGTCGATATGCTGCTCCTTGCGCCTAAGCCTCCAGCCCCACCCCCCAAGAACGAAATCAATAAAGAGTATTTCATTTTCATGCATTTAAATCAAAGGAGTTGGTTGCTGTTATGAGACGTGTGTTTGTCACATTCATTTCATCTGCAGTGCCTCTTATTTATAAAAGGATATGCTTTGAAGTAGCTAGCCAAGTGTTGATGGAAGCCCGACCATACACCCTGTTCCACCAGTTCTTGGTAATAAATGCTTCCCTGATCTTGGCATCGTTGTTCTTCCCGGAGGAGTACTTAAAAATAACTTCTCCGTTAGATGTCAGACTGTAAAGGTAGCAAGAGATATTGACCAGACCAAGCAAGTGAGACGGTGGGCTTTTGAAGTGGGGCAAACATGTTTGGTTACATGTCTACTTTGCTTACGTGCTGTCAGTCTAAATTCGACGGGACCATATCTTCGGGCACCTAGACAAACGTTGTGTGGATGGAACCATCTTGTCAGTGAACATTATGGCAACCAGCATACAAAACAATCACTCCTGTGGCTGCACCCCCCCCCCCCCCCCCCAAAAAAAGTAAAAAAAACCTTTCCTAAAAAAGGTTGTCATGGGACTCAAGTTCTCAACTGTGTCAGAGGTCATTGCCTGCTTTTCCATTGAGATGTGTCTGAGGGAGATCACCGACAAAGAGAAATTAGCATTTTGAGCGTGAGCTTCGAGGGCCTTACCCGCAAAGGGGCCGTAGCCATAGCGTAATGGCAGCTTAGCTTTGACAAGCACAGCAACATGTGGCAGTTGGGGAAAAATGTCCGAATCTGTCAAGGTGCTCTTCGTCTCTTCACATGGTGCCATTTATATGCAGAAGGGAAAAGTCACCGTTATTTCTCACTACGATTTACTGAGGGAATGCGGTACACAGGGAGGCTTGTTTGTTTCTTGCCGTCGGTTTGTGCTGTAGTGGCTCAGTGGCAGATTTTCAAAGAAACAACCTCAGCAGCACACAGTATTAGGGGTGGGGAAGTAAGCCTAGGGCCTGCATGTGTGGATGTGGCTGTTGCCTCAGTACCGAAATTCAAATTGCGTTACAGCCATCAGTGTTGGATGCAAAACCGTACTTGGCTCAGAGATGACTAGATTAGGAATAGTTTCACCTTTGCCTCCCGTTCAGTTCTCCCAATTTGGAGTGCCCCGGTTGGATTCGCCGGCTACGCTCATTGCTGCAACCTCCACTATCAATTCAGGAGAGTGCTGACAAGCCTGTGCTCTCCCAGCCTGTGCTTGTTTTCACACAGCCTGCACAGGCAGGCGTCGGAGGAAGATGCTTCACATGCAGCTTGAGCAAGCAGACGTTGGCCAGTGGGGGCGCTGGTGAGCAATGACTATTTTCCCGACCGACTTAGTCCCTTCTTTTCCAAAGTATGCTATGGCCAATTTGCGTCACAATGTACAGCTGATGGGCACAGTCGGTATTAGCAAAGTCCAGATACGATACCGGACTCTAATGCCCTTCCACAGTCTGGAACAGTGCCTTTACAGGATGAGCTACCTGGCTGCAGCCCACAAGATCTGCATTTTTTAAGCGACATCCGGCACATATTCTTGATTGGTCTTGTCCTGTGATCTCATTTTTATTAGGCCTAGTTGTTTGTCTCACTTCCCCACCAGGCGAGGGCACGTCAGGTTCAGGTGTCATATTTGGCTTACAGAAAAGCTTCTCTGTCATCGCTCTCCGCCTGTCTCAACCCGTTTAGTTTCCCTTTCTGTCGAATTTATAAGCAGTGAAACCATCACCATGCACAAATTGCACATTGACACGCTCGCACAACGCGACTCTCCCCGTGTGTAAGCAAGCGGAGGGCCATTTGCAGGGAAAGCAGATATTCTTTGGCTAGTTTTGTGTTTCTCCGCTCGCTCTGGTGTGAAAAGCTCTGGACGGCATTGAGGCCTGCTTGGGCTGTCGACAGGAGGTCTGGGGCCTGTATCGCAAAGCAGGATTAGTGAGTTAGCTGGATAAGTGCACTGAGTAAAACCTGCAACAGCTCTTTTTACTTCAGTCCATGTTTGAGGTTTGGGAGGGTTCCGGGTTTTACTCAGTGCAGTTATCCAGCTAACTCAGTCATCCTGCTAACTCAGTTATCCAGCTAACTCAGTCATCCTGCTTTGTGGAATACCCCCCAGGTCTGGTTCTTGGCTTGTAGGATTTGGTTTAAATGCATATAAGCAGGGAATTAAATTAACTTTTTTTTTACCCAAAGGCCAGAGTGGCTTGTGGATTCTAAAAATGACCAGCCATTTTCAACATTTTACCTGCCTCATTATCTTTTTACAGTATAACACAGCACGGTTGGCTACCTGCCAAAGTGGCTGCTAGAGTAGAAAATCTTAGCAGCCACAATCAAATTTCTCCCAGCATTTGGCTGGTGGCAGGTGTTAATTTGCACAAAACAAAAAGGATACCACCAATCACCATCCCGGGATGTCCTGGTATTCCCGTGGTCGGTCGGTAGCTGGAATGGAAAACCTGCACAAGCAGGAATGGATTTGTCCTCACCCACAGCCCAAAAAAATCACAGGGCCCTCACATGCTTCCTTTCGTTGCCTTTATTTTTAGGGAAAAATTATTAATGTTTGAATTGTTAATGTGATGCAGGGATAGTTTGGTACGGGACACAAGGGCACTAATCCTTGTTTCATTTAAAAATTTAGTTTTCATACCCTTTGCAAACTGGGCTGATTTGTAGTTCTTACATTCTTGAGGAACCGTAATTACCAACCGTTTAGTAGGGAACGGAGCATCATATCTTTAAAATACACTAGTTTGAACTTGTTATCGCCGATTATGAACTTGGTGATAGTTTTTGTAGCTACAGGTCTAACCTGTATCGCTGCAGTTTTAGGAATCCACGCCCTCTGTTCGAATGCTTTTTATGGCAGGAATTTGGAATTGTGGTGGATTTTAAAATAGACTGCATGGGTGATTTTACTGGTGAGGAAATTTTAGATGCGTGCCTGATCCAAGTCGGGTTTCGCTCTACCAGAGATATGATGGGAGTGTCAACATTTCAGACTGAGGGTGTTTCTTCAGTTTGAGGGAGGGGGTTGTTCAATCAGGCATCGGAGGGACAGTGCTGTGGTCTCCCCACGTGTAGCTTACTGAGATTACCAAAAATGTTTGGTTTTATATTGGGGTTCATAGGAGATTGTTGTATTTTTAGGGCTTTTCAGCTTTATTGGACAACACAGTGTAGAGAGACAGGAAGTCCGGGCGCGCGAGAGAGGGAGAGACGTGCGACAGCAGTTCCGCGGCCGGATTTGAACCGTCGACGTCGCGGTTCGCGATGAGCATGTGGACGGTGCTCTAACAGGCTACGCCACTGAGACACCTTTCTAAAGGTTTCCCCCCCCCCCCCCCCCCCCCCCCCAGATGGTTTGCTCCTTGTTAAATAGGATGGTTCTTCCTTTCTTTGGTCAACGGTCTCTATTTGGGCAGGAGGAACAGCAGCAGGCACTGTTGAGAGACGCTGCTTCTGTCCCCTGTCCACGGTCTGGGTGTGGTTTCACCACAGGTAACATCTGATAGCGTGAAGCTGGGGCGCTTTTCAAAAGCCATCACTCGGCTCAGTCAGCCGTGTTCCTCTGTCGCTATAAACTGAAAATGTAAAAATACCTTTTTGTCAGCGGCAACCGCATGAACTGCAACTCACAAAGTCAGTCTGTTCACTCTGAAGCAATTAACTGCAGGGATATAGCGAACTGATGAGGCGAAAATGCACCCCTTGTACGTACAAGTCCAGACAGTTTAACTCCGAGGAGAGGAGGGAGAAGGGGTTGGCACTGGGTTCAGAGACGCAACGGGGTGGAAATGAATTGGGGAGACGCTGTCTGGTCTGCACATGG